>JANDJT010000199.1:9992180-10008017 GCA_024331685.1 Stegophilus panzeri | reverse complement strand
AAAAGGCTTGAAATATTTCACTTTATGTGTAATGAATCTAGAATATATGAAAGTTCCACTTTTTGAATTAAATTACAATTTTTTTTAGATGCACCTGTAAATAGTTTGCAGGAATAGTGTACAGGATTGAAACTTTTTGAAAACCTGTGGTCTGAACTAAAGAGGGAACTCCACATGCACAAATATATATAAGAATATAAAGGGGCTTCTTAGACATTATAGGAAGAGGCTCAGTGCGGTTATTTGACCAAATATTAATTGTGTGGGTATTTTCGAAAACCAGTGTATAGTGAAAAAAATGCATTTAATACCTCTTCGTTCTTTGCATGTGTAATTTTCACTAAGTGGTGGTAATTTTGGATTCCACTGACTGCATATTCAAAATTAGCAAGACAAACTTTTATTATTCATGCGAGTTTGAGATTTTACAGTATATATGTTATAATGAGAATGCTATGAAGGGTTTTGAGATGTATTAGTAACAGTAACAGCATCCTATAAAATAAGCAGTATCACTTATCACTGAAGATCAGTAGCTTCTTTACTCTTATTGAGCTCCTCTCTACAATAACAACAGAAAGAGAAGCACCGAGGTTTAGAGAACCATTTAGTGACAGATGAAATAATCTAATGCTGGTTTCTTATGAAGCTTTACAGAATGTTGGGAGAGAAAATCCCCTAAGATGAAAAACCTCGAAAGGGTTTTGGCTGGAGCTTTCTTTAATGAGCATGTAGGAAATGCTTTTTTCCTTAGTGCGTGGAATTTCCTGCGGGAGTAATTAAACTGGACAGGGTTTTGCTTCTCACTGAATGGCTAATCAATACAGATACAGAGGCAGTATCTGTCTCTGCAGTATGCAGTACTGTCTCTCTCTCTCACACACACACTCTACTATTGCAATTACACAACATTATGCACTTCCTTCTGTCAGTAATTTCAAAATGCATTCACATTTAAAACCCAGACTGTTCACTTACAGCTTCCTTTACACTGATTGTAGCCTCTGGTGACTACCACCAGCATGTTTGTAAGCATATGCTATAAGTAACAGATGATCTCAAAGCACTGCTGCCATCTGTAACATTTCCATAGAGGCTACCTGAGCTATAGTGATTTGATTATGGTGCCTTCATGTTTTGCATTACAATAATAAGAACGAGGGATTTCCTGGGAAATCACTATGGTTACTGCATTCTACAATGGTTAGAAGTAGCTTGCCGTGGGTGTGGATGAGGGTGTAGGTGGATACGAGAATCACCCTCATTACAGTCCAGTAACTTGGACACAAAAATGAAGGAGTGATGCAGAGGAAATGTGGCAATGCAGGTGTGTTATGACTAATGAAAAGCCTTGACTGGTGATATATCCCCTGTTGTTTCTGCAGTAAGGAAAATTGTACAGTAGTGCATATTAATTAGAAACAACAGTGCACTAAAGAGCATAAATAACACCCACATGTAATAAGGGGAATTTTCTGTAATTGTGGTTGTCGTTGGCTTCTGTTAGTACTGCTCCTCTTCACCTAATGATACATGCGGAGGCTCCCACACACTCAGATAAATATAACGTGTCTGTATGTTTGGGTAGGCTTAAGACTAGAAGAATAGTATGAGTAGTAAAAAGCAATACTTGTGAGTGAAGAAGGGAGTAGCTTTAAGATGACTGAAAGACGTTGATATGCATATGTGTGTATGGATGTTCTTAGTCAGTAAAAAGGCTCCCATGTTTGTGTGAGCAGCTACTTTTCAGTACTCTGACTGACAGTAAGTATAGTGGGTGTATGTGTGTGTGTGTGTATGTGTGTGTGTGTAAATATATATATATATTTATGTAAATATATATAATTATGTATATGTATATATATATATATATATACACTCTTTCAGTATAGATTTAATATTAAGTAATTATATGAAATTTGAATGTTTAACATGATGTTACAGTGATGCAGTGGGTAGAGTTGCTGTCTCAGAGCTCCAGGGTCCCCGGTTTGATCGTGAGCTTGTACCCATGGGTTTTTCTCTAGGTTCTCCACTTTTCCTTCTTCTCATCTAGGACGTATGTCTGCTTCATGCCTAGTATTCCCAGGATAGGATCCAGAATCAATCAGTGTGTCCCTGAACGGGATAAAGCAGTTATATTCAAGATGAATGAATTATGATTAATTAATGAATTAAGGCAAACATGCATTTAGAGTAAAACTGTTGTTTTTTTAATTTAAAAACAAAAGTCAGTTTAAATTATATACAGGCATACAGCAACGAGTCAGCTTGATGAAACAGTTAAAAATCATCATTGAGGAAAATATAAATATATCTCTATGAAAGTTGAAGTGAAGTTATTTTGAGGACACCGAGCACACAGGTGTTTTGCACAGTGACTCGTTGGAGGAATCGTAATGTTTGCATAAAGGTATTTGATTGGGCTTTGCGTCTCAGAGAAAGCAGGAGTCAAGTCATAAACACTGGAAGGCTTGAAGAGAGTTTATTTAATGTTACAAATGATTTGATTTACTCAGCTGATTATATACATCTGATGTTATTGGATATCTTACATCCGATCGTGGTTTTACGTATTTGTTATTTTAGTAGTCATAGGCAAAGGAGGATTCTATTTGACTAACCACTTAGTTGCATTTGACTAACGTCATTGTGCAGACATCCAACAAATACCTTCCTTTATTTTAACAACAGTAACTTTTGTGTTAATCTTGCTTTTTTATGTTTCAGGTGTGAGGCTGTAAGTCCCCATTGAGGCAGCTTTCTCTGGTCATGTTGTTTGCCAGTGGTGAGAGCAGAACGTGAGGGAAGACAGACAGAGAGAGCGCACGAGGGCTGCTTTTGTCATCATGGCACACCACCATTCGCGAGGTCATCAAGGCCGTGCTGCTAGTATGGAAGAGAGGAGTGCCACGCCTGTCCATAAGAGCTCCACCCCTACACACAAGAGTGCCTCCTCTTCCTCCTCCTCGCAGAGAGACAGCAGACAGGTGAGAAGGCGCTGGAACAAAGAAACAGAAAACCTGGGATCTGACAAACAGTTGTTAATGGATGCATTTATTGCCTTGTGATTATATTATAATAGTAGACACTTTATTTGGGATGAATGAAGCTGTATTTAGTAATTTTGTATAATTACCCACCAATCTCAGGAGATTGGGGTGGCGAAATGCTGCGACATGAAACACAAATCCTTAAAAAAGAACGTCTGAAAACAACTAGAGCTCTCAGAGGAGTCATTAATATCTTAACAACTGTTTTTATGATTAATGCAGTAGTTCAGTAGTTCTAAATTTAATCAATCAGCCATCATGTGTTTGGTGTCTGGAATTTGCTCTTGAAAATAGTTTTTCACTGAAGCTGCAAAACTAACGTAATTCAAAACTGTGCTGAATTGGTAATTCATTTAATAAACTTGATTATGTGGCTTCTGCATGATACACTATTAACTAAAAAAATAGACAACAATACACTCCATTGCTGAAAACAGCCAGAAACACTTTTGCAAGCATCAGACTCATTGCTAATATTTACTTTAGCAATACACCCACAGTACAGCTGCTGCCTAAAGTTTGAGGATGAAATTGTACATTAGAATAATGAATAATATTGTTTGAATTTTATTGAATCTGCTGTTTTATGAAACCAATGGTATCTCTGAGCTAAAACTATCACAGTTTTGGCTTTTGAAACAAAAAATATGTTTTAAATATGTGAAATAATTAGGTTTCAAATATATGAACAAATAAGTGTGGACTCTCAATTATTAAATTAAGTAATTCTGATCAATGCAAATAATTGCTATCAGGTGATTAAGACATCATTCTCATGTTCCTGAAAGCTTCCCTTATTTAAGGCTACATAGCTTTAGTGCAAAAACTAAAGAAGCAGATGTCAGACACTAAACATGTCGAAGCTGATCAACTACATTTGGCATCAATGTTATTTGTGGCCCAACTTTTCCTCTAGTAAAAAATCTGACGATTTGGATTTGTAAATTGGTATTGAAATGTGTCATGTATTTTACTGTCAGCATGTCAGTGCTATAATCTTATGCATTCCGAAGGACTGGACATTACCCTGTCGGATTTGTTTAGCTTTATTATGCCCTGACTAATGAGAAAAAGCTTTTGGTTGCTCTGTTTAAGTGTGAGCCTAATGCACATATTATGTCTGCGGTAAGTACTGTATAATGAATAGCTGTGTTAAGATATTTATCAGATCCTTCAGCATTCAGACTGTCTATCGGTGCCAAAATAGCTACACACAGTAATGAGGAGAAGAACTAACATACGCTTCCCACCTGTCGCCTAGAATAGACACAAATATCTAAACTTATATGCGTACTCCCTGTTACGTGTAGTGCACCATTCATCTTGTTTAATGCTGTTTACCTTGTGGCATGGTGTTTTGCATGTGTGTGGCATCTTGGGAAATCCCTTTACATGGTGCTTCCCTGAACTGAAATTTGTGTTTTATTTGCACATATTTCAATCACAAGTCAAGTTTAGGAATTTTAAAATCTTGTTACTCTCAAAAGTGAAAAAGAAGATACCAATTCCACTAAAACACACCAACACAGATTGACTGAAAGCAGCTGGTATGTATGTATGTATGTATGTATGTATGTATATATGTATGTATATATGTATATATGTATGTATGTATGTATGTATATATGTATGTATATATGTATGTATGTATGTATTTATGTATTTATTTATTTAAATATAGAATAATTCCATACCTATAATTAATAAATACCTCTTCATGCACACCAAACAAGCTAGTCAAACACCCATTCAGTGGTTATTGCAAGTTTAATAATAATATATTTTACATTGTATTTTAAAAAGGGCAGATGATTTTCCAGCCTAATATTTTTAACAATCCATTTTTTAAAATTAGTCTTACCATGTAATGTTACAGTGGGGGCAGGGGTGGCTTGGTGGTTAAGGCTCTGGGTTACTGATCGTAGGTCGGTGGTTCAAGCCCCAGCACTGCCAAACTGCCACTGTTGGGCCCTTGATCAAGGCCCTTAACCCTCTCTGCTCCAGGGGCGCTGTATCATGGCTGACCCTGCGCTCTGACGCCAGCTTCCTGACACGCTGGGGTATGCGAAGAAAAGGATTTCACTGTGCATATGTATATGTGATAAATAAAGACTCATTATCATATGCATCAAATATAAATTGACAGCTGGTACTTAGACCATATATAAACAGAATCTATTAGGATTACATCCACTTCGCTATTGGGAAATAACCAACAACTGGTTAAGAGCATGGTTCACTGCATGAGGACAGCTCTCTTAAGACTAGTTCTTACTGCACCGACAAACACAACCAACGCCATAGAAACGAAAGCCAGTGCGCTAGGCGCTAGGCACGCTAAATCATTGTTGTGGGTAAAATGGCAGATTTCTGGACGAATCAGAAGAGGAGGATTATGTATCGATGGGTCATTTAAATACAGTTGTGGGTTGTTGTTTTTTTACCCATAGTTAGGATCATCTAGTGTTTTGGTTACATTTGCGTAAAAATATTGTTCATAATGTAGGGCCTAATAATGGTCCTAACTTATCACATATCCTACCTTAAGATGTCTTTTTTTCTGAGTTGTCGAAACAAACTGAGCAACATTTTGAAAGCTTTGCACATACTCTGTCTTCAGTTCTTTGCATAGATTTAAGTAAGCTCTCTCACGTCACAGCCAAGGCTTCACCCACAACCGCTTTCGCTTCACTATTTGTCTTTTCAGGTGAAGAACGACACGTAAAGACACCAGTAATAGGAAAACTTGGATTGTGGAAAAATCCATTTTTAAACCAGTCTGACTGTCCCTAAAAAAGTTTGTTGGTGTCTGTTGGGGCAGTGTGAACATGACGGCCGTGTTTCCCAACATTTTAAATCCAACAGCCAACTTTTAAAAGTTGGTGATTGTTGGCGTTGTTTGCCGTCTGTCAGTGCAGTGTGAACCAGGCTTTAAAACAACTTGTATGCAGACCTGGCCTGCCCTGCCCTGCCCTTACCTGCCCTTACCTGCCCTTACCTGTCATGGATATCCCGAAGGAACGCTGGACTTCAGTTCCCAGCAGCCACTGCACCTCTGCATCACTGTCACATGACCACCTGTACCTGATTCTCATTCATGTTAATGAGCACTTGTGTGTATGTATGTAGTCACAGTTTGCACTGCACTCTTTGTCTTGCTGTGATTGTTTTCTGACCATGTTATGCGCTCTTGTCTCGTACGTATTGTTTTGTGTTTGTTTTCATTTTCAAGTCTTCATAGTGTCTTCTGGTGTTTTGGTTTGACTTTTATTAAACTTGAAATCTGCACTTGCATCTGTCTCCGCCTTGAAATCATGACATTACCCGATGTGTTCTCTGAAGAAAACCTAGGCACATTTAAAAGGTTTGAGAAATATATTTGTTCTCTTAAATTAGAGATGTCAAAATATGTTGTAGGCAGATAAATCTGCAACTACATCAGACAGGTTTTCCCAGGCCACCACACATTAATGGGATTCACCCCTCTGATTTGTTTATTGGATATTTGGATGAACATATGTTGTTGAAGTTAGAAAGGCATCTGAAATCTTGTGTTTTCACATGGACACTAAATGATTTAAGGCTCCTGTGGTCACTCGCTGTGTCTGTGTACTGTCTGTCATGGCCAGATCACTTCACTTAAAGGCAACTAGAGATGGTTGTGGAATGTCTGACCTCACTGCTTTCTGATGTGAACATGTGAAAAGTGCATGAGTGATGAAGAGAGGCTAAGTGTTAGCATGGGATGTGCCTCTGTTCCTCTCATGCCCTTGCTTTGTCTGTGGAACCCTCAGCCTCATTTGTATTGTGGGGGAATGCTTTGATGGGCCTGAGAGAGAGCTGCTGATAGAGAATTTAACTCTTTGTATTACACAGAGAGAGCATTTTCTAGTGCAAGAGCTTGACTATGATACTCTGATGTGAAGAAGTAACTTGAAACAGATCATGCAGATAAATACTAGGATATCAACTATGATGAAACATTTCTATCCTGATGGAAGTGATTTCTTTTAGAATGTCAAAGCCTCAATCCACAGGGTTCGCGGGCTCACTGAATGGTATGATGAGTTTGAAAATATTGTGAATTATTTGCTACGGCTTTGCAGTCACCAGATCTCAACTTAGCTGAACACCTATAGGAGATTTTGGATCAATATGTTAGATATCGTTCTCATTAAAACCTCAATCAGCACATTGCGATGACACTTTATGTTGGTTTTTCCTTTAATTTGTCACCCGACTAGTTAATCTAAATTCTGTGTGTGTGCCTAATGCTTAATGTGAATTCCTCATTATATCGGAGTGCTAGTACTGTAGCCAGTGAGTTCACAGACTCCCTGGTAGAAGGGAAGCCCTCATTATTTCATTCTGTCTTTGAAATGGCACACAGCTTCTGCCTCACAGTCAGAGAGGAAATCCTTCACTCAAGCTTTAACTTCCTTAGAGAGAAGAGAATGCTCACTGAGCTTGCTCATATCTTTTTTTTAAACAGAAAAATGATGGCAGTGTAAATTTCATGAATTGAACCCCTTCCAAGTATTAAATCATATTTACAGCATTAAAAATGTATATCCTCTTCCTATGTTATATCCTCTTTCTAGTATGTTCTGCAATAATTTTTTGTCCAGTGAGATTTATTTAAAAGCACTAGTGTCAGTGCTATCATGTGCATGATTGCTGTCATGTTGATGGCTTTTCATAATGCTCAGGGTCTCTGAAGTGTGTGATATGTGGTCTGGGGATGTACCATCTGCCTAATATTTGGTTAACCATTAGGAAAGGGAGAAAAGAAAAACTCATTTAATCAACTATCATTAACTAAATTGCCTGCTGGTGGTATCACACATGTTTGTGTTTGACAGATGTAACGTAGAGAAATAATTAACTGAAATTTTAAATACATGGCAAAAACATTACTGAATGTCATCTTTATTGCGTGACAGCTCAGTATTTCTGCTTGAAGCCCTGTAGCAATGTTCAGTCTCTTAAAATAGATAGGCTGTGAAAATTGTAACTGCTGCAGAATGGAGAAATTAAAATGTCACTGGATTAATTAACTTTGTGATCACAGGAAAGCATGTTTATGAAAATGCATCAATATAGATATTTGCACAGTATATTTCCAAACCTAGTGAATGGAACGTAAATGAATGTTTCACACAAGAGCAGCGCTTGGTGCAAAAAGAGTAGCAGAGCAGTTGTGAAGTGCCATGCATGCACACTTCTGGTGTAATATGTAGATGTAGGTCATTATGAATACCTTGAATAGTAATTTCAGTATTCGAATACTGGCACCTCAGACAGTTCACTGGATATCTGAATATCCATCCACAACCCTACTGGTGACTCAGTGACCACTGAGGAAGCTGTGCACATCTGCACACCATGCTCAATAGAACCCCTTTTCCAAAAACCTCAGCATCAAAACACTTGTGTTGATATGTGTTTAGTTACAGGAAATACTCTGTATTACCTTACCATGATTTGTGTGTTACAGTGCTTTCTAATCATAGGGTCCATCACAGCAGATTGCAGATGAGAAAGATGACAGGGGAGATGTAGTGTGCAAATTAGAAGGTTAAATGTTAGTGTGTTTCATTGTACATTAGAATGCAGCCAAGACAATGACAGAGCATAATATTAGAACCACAGTAGGCAAATGTTCTGGACTGACAGGATGCCAAAGTAAGTGTGTGTGTGTGTGTTTGCGTGAGCGAGAGAGAGACAGAGAGAACGAGTGAGTGATAAGTCTCCAGACTGACCCCACTCAGTATGGTGAAATGCTGTAAGGCGATTCCTAGCATCCGTTGTGTGATGAATTTTTTATTCTGCAACCTGCCATGCTCTGGTTGCATCAATGACAGCAGTAGTCACTCATAACATACTGTTAGGCAATTGAATGCTGCCAATTATAAATGACTGTTAGGCAGTCAAACGCTGCCACTTATAACTGACTGTTAGGCAGTCAAACGCTGCCAGTCATAACTTATTGTTATGTAGTCGAACACTGTTAATCAGTCAAACACTGCCACACAGCTGCCTATTAGGTAGTCGAATGCTGCCACTTATAACTGACTGTTAGGCAGTCAAACGCTGCCATTACTGACTATTAGCCAGTCAAACGCTGTCACTCATAACTTTCTGTTAGGCAGTCGAATGCTGTTAATAAGTCAAACACTGCCACACAGCTACCTATTAGGCAATCAAATGTTGCCACTCATAACTTACTGTTAGGCAGTCCAATGCTGCCAATTATAACTGATTGTTAGGCAGCTGAATGCTGTTAATCAGTCAAATGCTGCCATATAGCTGCTTATTAGGTAGTCGTATGCTGCGAATCATAACTGACTGTTAAGCACTTGAGCGCTGTTAATGAGTCAAACACTCCCACACAGCTACATAGTAGGTAGTCGAGTGTTGCCACTCAGAACATACATAAACGCTGCCACTCATAACTTTCTGTTAGGCAGTCGAATGCTGTTAATAAGTCAAACACTGCCACACAGCTACCTATTAGGCAATCAAATGTTGCCACTCATAACTTACTGTTAGGCAGTCCAATGCTGCCAATTATAACTGATTGTTAGGCAGCTGAATGCTGTTAATCAGTCAAATGCTGCCATATAGCTGCTTATTAGGTAGTCGTATGCTGCGAATCATAACTGACTGTTAAGCACTTGAGCGCTGTTAATGAGTCAAACACTCCCACACAGCTACATAGTAGGTAGTCGAGTGTTGCCACTCAGAACATACATAAACGCTGCCACTCATAACTTTCTGTTAGGCAGTCGAACGCTGTTAATCGGTCAAACACTGCCACACAGCTACCTATTAAGCAGTCAAATGAGGCCACTCATAACTGACTGTTAGGCAGTCAAATACTGCCACTCATAACTTAAAATAATATTAGTACAGGTGAGTAGTTAACAATTTCAAAAATGCACTTAATCGCATCACATTTTCTCTGGCTTAATATCAAATGTAGTTCTATTGAATAAATAGTGCACTACTTAGGTTCTTCAATGCCCTTGGGTTATACCATATGAACTGGGCATATATAGCAAATAGGTCATTTTGGATTTTATTTAATTATGAATTATTCTCTATAATCTAAATGTATTTTTTATTTAAAATATGTAAATGAATGCACTCATAGGGTTTTGTGTATTGTTGCAGAATCATAATGCATTTAACAGAATTTTTTTTTTTTTTTTAATTTCCCATTTATCAAGTAAAACAAACACACACAGCCACGTGCATAATGTCAGTCAGCTCATTGGGTTGTACTGGTGTTGGTTCAGGGTAAATTCAAATGCACTTGTTGTTCCAGCATCTGTTGTAGGTGTGTACAGTCTGGACTTGTATTTATAGATGCTATTTTCTCGGGAGGAGTCCCCCAGGAGCATTTGTCCTTCCTCTATGCGTACACCTGCAGTGGTGTTTGTGTGTGCGCGCGCATGTGTGTGTGTGCATGTGCATGTGCCTGTGCATGTGCCAGTAATGAGTCCCAAATTATCTGGATGTTCCTTGTTGCCTGTTGCTGAATTAGGTGATAAACATGAGGTCTAGAATGTTCTTGACTATGTGACATGACACATTAAACTCAGATCTCAGACAGAAGCATTTCCTCGTCTCAAGTCAACTTGAAATCCAAAGAATATCAAAATATAACATTCTCCCTTATATTACTGCACTGTGAATACTCATTCAAGAAATGTTATTCTTTAAAAATCTACTTCAGGCACCAATGGCAACTTGCCAAAATCATGCTGATTGTCTTGGGTGAAGGAACTCACAGTACTGCTTTAAGCTCTGAGTAATATAATGAGCAATTCTATATATAAGCTTGATTGATTGATTACTTGTGTGCTGGTCCTCCAAGTTGAATACTCTCCATTTTTCCCTGCATCCTTCTCTGTCAGTATGCTGTTATTTAGCTCTGGCTGACTGTTTTAAGACACTTTGGTCTGCTGGCCTGGAGGACACTGATCTCAGAAATGTGATCTGACTGGTTTTGTCTACTGATACTAATGCTAATAGCTTGTCATTTTAGATGTAGTACGTGTTACTTAATAGCAGGCCATATCACATTACAGTAAACAAGTTATAAAGCTTTGCACTCTGCCCTCTTGTTCAAGATTCAATTAGCAAAGTACAGATCCAAACGTGTCTTCTCATCAGGATTTTGGACTAGTATTCGATAGAGTTGGGTACTCGATCCCGGACTTGGACTCGAGTCCAGACACGAGTCAGATTATGAACGTACTTGGACTTGTCACGCACTAGGGTAAATTTGTATTCGAACTTGACACGGACTTGGACAATTTGGACATTTTTCAGAGTACTGACGAGTCCGTGTCATGTGTAAGATGAAAAAAAAGATAAAAAAATAAATAAAAACATAAAATTAAGATAACAAGAAATTAATGAATGTCTCCCTGCCTGACCAGGGGGTTTTCTGTGCACACACACTGTACACACACAGGCACAGAAAGCCGCATCATTATGCGAATACTGAATTGAGTTCTCTTTAACGGTTTATTATGCTTAGACGGTGAAATAAATACAAACACATCATGTCAAAATGCAGAGTGGTCGAGTATTCACGCAAACACAGTTATGTCTTAAGTGAATGTAAACAGTTGGGAAAAAATCGGAGGTGTGTCAGTACAGTATATTGAATCTGTGCATTAGGGCTTAAAGTGACAGCAGTCTAATAAACCTGCTGCTGTCTGTGTCATTAACGTTAATCAGTCAGCAAAAGACAAAGAGAAAATCACTCACTCACTCATTTAACTGAATAACTTCAGTAAATTTAATGTCATACAGTGAAGTCTATTTTATTTTACATTTAATTGCTTTATTCTATTTCTGTATCGTTATCGTGAAATATACGTATCGTTATAGTGAAATAAGATTGTAGTCATATTGCCCACCCCTAAACATTAGCATTTGATGATTGTAATGTACTTCTTAATGTAGTAAATATCATAAACCCTATTGATAGGGATTTGTTGTTTTTTTTTCATTTTAGGAATTAAACTGAAAAAAGTTAGAAGAACAGAGCTGTGTTCAGAAATGAGTTTGTCATTCATAGACATTAAAAGCAGTAATAAAGCATGAAGCTTGTTATGACATGGTGCTAAATGTAACTCTACTCTGTACTCTCTCTCTCTCAGCCTATATAACTGTGGGGGAGAGGCATCAAATCATTGAAACCCTGGAGGACACAATATAGTGTGATACAATAACAAAACAGGACAATTTGTATTTTCATACACTTGTAATATAATAAAAGTTCTACATATACCTCGATATCCCTTTTTTTCTTTGAAACCATTTTTTGATAGGAAGCTAATTGAGGTGCTAATGACATGAAATAAAAATATTAAATGGCAATGATATAACAGCTCTCTGCCATATCTCCCTGCGGTTCTCGCCTGGTTTCCCGCTGAAGCTAAGCAGGGTTGAGCCTGGCCAGTACCTGGAGACCTCCTGGGGAAAACTAAGGTTGCTGCTGGAAGTGGTATTAGTGAGGCCAGCAGGGGGTGCTCACCCTGTGGTCTGTGTGGGGTCTAATTCCCCAGTATAGTGACGGGGACACTATACTGTAAAAACAGCACCGTCTTTCGGATGAGACGTTAAACCGAGGTCCTGATTCTCTGTGGTCATTAAAAATCCCAGGACACTTATCATAAATGTTTACCC
This sequence comes from Stegophilus panzeri, assembly GCA_024331685.1. Lineage (NCBI taxonomy): Eukaryota > Metazoa > Chordata > Actinopteri > Siluriformes > Trichomycteridae > Stegophilus > Stegophilus panzeri. Next base: position 9,995,256 of record JANDJT010000199.1, on the reverse strand, counting down.
CTGGTGAAATTCCCCCATTGGCCCTTCTCTATCATGGCCCCCTTATAATCCCCTTCTCTGAATTGGCTACATCTCTCTCCTCTCCACTAATAGCTGGTGTGTGGTGGGTGTTCTGGCACACTATGGCTGCCGTCGCATCATCCAGGTGGATGCTACACACTAGTGGTGGTTGAGGAGAACCCCCCCATACTAATGTAAAGCGCTTTGAGTGTCTAGAAAAGTAAAGTAAATGTAACTGTAAATCCCCAGTTCGTTGTATTCCTTGGTTTAATTGAATGCTTCAGTAGAGTCAAGAAGTCATGTTTTACTGGCATCATAATCTACCAATCAAAGAAAGAGCAGAAATATAGAGGCCATACCACAATATGCAAACCACTCATGAAAGGAAAATCAGATTGGAATTTGCAAAAAAAACAAACAAAGATGAGCCTCAAAAGTTCTGGAACCAAGATTAAACTCTACCAAAGTGATGGAAAGGCCAAAGTTTGGAGAAAAAATGGATCTGCTCATGATCCAAATCATACGAGCTAATTGGTCAAGCACAGTGGAGGTAGTGTCGTGGCTTGGGCTTGCATGGCTGCTTCTAGAACAGGTTGCCAGTTTACAGAGAAATGCATCCAATCTACTGTAATTGGGAGGAACGTTTATCATGCAGCAAAACAATGACCCAAAAAGCACTGCCAACTCAACAAAAGACTTCATCGGGGGAAAAGGTTGAAGGTTTTAGACTGGCCAAGTCTTAACCCAATTTAGCATGCATTTCACCTTCTGAAGAGGAGAGAGAAAATAGAACCCCAAACAAACAATAACTGAAAGAAGCTGCGATACAAGCTTGGAAAAGCATCACAAAAGAAGAATGCAGTAGTTTGATGATGTTAGTGGGTGCAAGCAAGGGATATGCAACCAAATATTAAGTATTATTAACTTTAATTTATATTAAGATTATCTGTTCCAATACTTTGTTCACCTAATGAGTGGGTGGTCTGCCACTATAGGTGCCATGTTCTAAGATAACACATTTAACACATCTAGATGTAAATGTTAGGAAATTAAAGCTGAAAGCTAAGTTTCAAACCCAAATATCTTCAGCATATTGCAAAAACAAAAGAATTGGCCTTGCAATTCCAATACTTTTGGAAGGGATTGTGTATGTGATGACGGGCATTGCAGAATTGATTGACCACATACTGTCTTGTCTGTTCCTGTCAGCAGCCTGCAAGTTTTCTCAATGTGTGTGTGAGTTGAGAATAGTTGGAAAAGGTTGTTTGGGTTTATGTGGGTTTATATTTTATATAAAATAATTTAGGAAATTTTAATTATCCCCAATTCCCTCTTATTTCTTATGTAGAGTGTGCAAAGCACCAAGAGGTAATGGTGTAGAAATTGCAGTGCTGACAGATCTGAAGCTGCTCAAACAGTATAAATGACCAGGGCTTAATTTATTCACACTTATAATTTCTCTCTGTCTCACTGTCTTGGCATCTAAGATTTGTCTGACTCATTGCATTCATGGACAGAGATTTGAATATGGATTACATATTTGCATTTACTTAATGTGGATCTTTGACTTGTTTAGGAGGCAGACAGCTGGGAGATCATCGAGGGATTGAAGATTGGCCAGACGAATGTCCAGAGACCTGATAAACATGAGGGTTTTATGCTGAAGAAGAGAAAATGGCCATTGAAGGGCTGGCACAAGGTCAGAGAGCCCTTCGTTCATTCTGTACCATGCACTTACTCATTTCACAAAATTGTATGTGTTCAAAGTCTACCACTGAATAAACATATCGTTCATACGGAAATTTCTGTTAAGCCTGTATAGGCTTAAAGACCGGTAAGTGGTGGTTTTGTGTTTTACTTGTCAGTCACTTATTAGTAGTTTTGGCATGATGTCATTACAGCTCACGACAGACCCAGATAAAATATGCTATGTTAGAGAAGAGCGTCATCCAAGTTCACAGAGGGCTCTTTGCTTACTCATCACAATATAAGGTTACACAGAGTACTGCAAAATCCTTATCAAACCTCAGAAATCTTTGTGGGCTGCATTCAGAGTTTACATGAGTTCACACTGGTTAATACCAATACTCTGCACTGTGGTATTCAGGTCTCAGAATTACCAATAAATATGTATTAAATACATAAATATGACATTATTAAGTTAATAATAACTGCATGAATTGTCTAGACTTTTGCTACAAATCCCAACAGCAACCACATCATTTTTCACCCCTCTCTAAGTTTTACAAAGATCAAGTTAGGAGTTTACCAAATGTGATGAAATTGTTTTCCAGCTAAGTGTGATTACATCACACATTGAATCCTTTTTTTCAAGTTGCTGGGTTGTTATGTGTGACAGTGAAACAGACATACAGTTATGTGAAAAAATAAGTACACTCTGTGGAAACTGTTGGATTTTTTGACATATTTGGTCAAGCAAACATTTGATTCTCTTTGAAACAGTGCCTATTAATGAAGTTGATACACTCTATCAAATGACACATAAAATTGACATTTTGTAGTAATTTTCACAATTTAAATTAAAAAAAAATAAAAATAGATAATTCACATGCAAAAAGTAAGTAAGTACACCCCTACATTTATCACACCTTCAAATCCATAAAATTAGAATCAGGTGTTCAAGATTGGATGTTAGTGTTCAGAAACGGCTTAGGGAGTACAGGTGGAATCTGTCTTATTTATACCCCTCGCACATCTTGTGTCTGGTGTTCCCTTTGTTATTGAGGTGTGTGGTGTCATCGTGCCAAGATCTAAAGAGTTCTACAAGGCCTTCAGAAAAAAGGTTATGGATGCCTATGAGTCTGGCAAGGGATTTAAAAAGATCTCCAAATTATTTGAAATACAACATTCTACTGTGAGGGAAATAATCCACAAGTGGCGCAGATTTCAAACGACTGCCAATTTGTCCAGGACTGGCCATCCCAGCAAATTCAGCCCAAGAGCGGACCATGTGATGCAAAAACAAGTCTCCAAGAATTCCAAAATTTCATCACAGGATCTGCTAGTAAGTCTTGCAGCTGTTGGTGTCAAAGTGCATGCTTCTACAATCAGAAAG
>JANDJT010000199.1:9955273-9992080 GCA_024331685.1 Stegophilus panzeri | reverse complement strand
AAGTTGCATTTTCAGTTGAATTTGGGGAAACCACTTGAAGCATTCGTTGTGTTGAATTATTTCAATTGCTTTTGTTTCATTTGTTCATTACAAACAGCTGAAAGTCTGTAAATTTTGACAGTGAACCTGATTTGCAATGGGGATTGAATAATTTTCATTGCAACTGTATACTGCGTCATCCATTTTGTGGTGTCAGGAGTTTGTTTTTCCTGTGCATACAAGTTCGCAACAAAATAATCTTAGCTGCATGAGATTATTCCCTTTCCAAGATTAAAGATCAAGCTTTTTTTAATTTTATTTTTTATTTAAATTTTGAGAATCACACCCTAATGGCTTCAGAGCCATTAAAAAAAAAAAAAAAAAAGTAGTTTGATGGTAATCCAATGACAACTGCTGCAAAATCTCCAGGGTTTTGCCAAAGAGGCAAGAAAATATTACTGCTCTTTGACCAGCTGCCAATACACACACAGCTTCCTTGGCTGTGAAAAATATCTCCAGCTTAGGCTTGTTTTCTTGATTTGGGTCTCAGTGCTTAATGACAGTCATTGGCATTTAAAAAAACAAACCTTTTTTCCCCCCTTAAAGTATGTTGACTCTGTGTGTAAGGCATGTTGGCATAGAGTTTGCTACTGAAATTTGACATTAATTCTGTGTGAAATGCTGTAGAAGTGAGACATCTCATTGATGGACAGGAAGAATGTAGCCTGTCAGATTCTGAAAACTGCAAGCTGAACTCTTCTGAATTATATTCATAGGCTGTTAAGGAAGTTCTTAGGATTCTGGAGCCCCCCACCCCCCAATCCCCACATCTACTCTTCTGTCTGTCTTGCTGTCAGTCTGAATGAAAGTGTTAGGAGTGGTCACTGATATAGTCTCTCGTGGAAAAAGTGCCGGGAAATTATGCTTAATGTGTCAAAATTGTGTAAAGCTCAATTAAAAGTGGAAGGAGCCAGGAAAAACGAAGTCAAACAGCTGCTTGAAACTGAGTCAAGTATTAAAACGTAAAATGGAAATGTTTTTATCTGCTGAAATTAAGCAATGTTGTAAATGTCATTACTTTATTACAACTACGCTGTTGCTTAATAGTTTTCGAATGATGCCTGAAAAAACATCATTTGATCTCGGTAAGTTTGTTTGTCTTAGGCATGACTTACACAACAAAGTTTTGCGAACGAATTAATTACAGCCTGTTAATAACCAATACATTTACATTTTACATTTATTCATTTAGCAGAGGCTTTTATCCAAAGCGACTTACAAATGAGGAAATACAAGTAAAGTAGAGAACAATACAAGAAGTGCTACCATACAAGATTTTTAATCACGTCCTAGAGAAGCAAAGTGTATGGAGTAGAGGTGTAAGAGCCAGTGTAAGTGCTTTTTTTTTTTTTGAGTGGGGACAAGATAGGGGTTAGTTAGGTGTTCACAGAAGAGGTGGGTCTTTAGCTGTTTTTTGAAGATAGTGACGGATTCTGTGGTCCGGATTGAGGTTGGAAGTTCATTGCACCACTGAGGAACAGTCAGTTTGAAGGTTCTGGAAAGGAACCTCATGCCTTGCTGAGTAGAAACTACTAAGCATCGGTCGTTAACTGATCGCAGGTTGCGGGAGGGAACATAACCCTCAAGGAGAGTGTTGAATTAGGAGGGTGCTGTTCCAGACAAGGTCTTGTACATGAGCATCATGGCTTTGAATTTGATGGGGGCGGCTACAGGAAGCCATTGGAGGGAGACGAAGAGGGTTGTGACATGGGTCCTTTTAGGCTGGTTGAAAACAATGCATTCTGAATATTTACTATTAGCTAGAATATGACTTGCTGCCTAGGCAATTATGTTCGTTAGTTGTTATTGCAATTTTGAAATACCCCAAAATAATACTTAAGTATAGTAACGAAGTAGGGTTACTCAAGTATTTTCCACCCCTGTACTAGACATGTGCATTTAGATAAGAGATCAACCTTGCCCTTGCTCATATTACTGATTAATTTGTAGTTAAGTATAGGTATATTTTCGATGCAAACGCTCACATTTTGGGATATCTTAAGATAGATATCTTTCTTCCATCGTGTCTCTGGCTTTCAGTCTGTTTTTTGTCTTGTAGACAGTAATAGAAGCAAGCTGACAGGGCATCTCGAGAGCAGAGCACCGCAATTCCTCACTTGGAACGAACTGAACTATGCAGATTGCATGTGTGACATCCTCACATTTATTATTAGGCTTTCAGCTGGGAAAATGAGAGCATATATCATTTAAGTACTGAAGCGAGCTAGAGGAGGACACTGAGAGTGAAGACAGTCACTCCAGGCTGCTGTGTGAAAGCTGGAGCTCAACTGCCCATATAGCACACATACGTTTGCACGATGTGTGCAATTTAGCCTCTCAACAACATCATAATGACCTAACTGCTAATTTTATCTTTTTTAAACGTCAGTGTTGTGAGACAGTATGTCCTCTTGGTGGTGATTGATTTAATCTCCAGACTCTCACCGTGTAACGAGCTGATTCAGCTCACACAACTTTTCTACCGGGATTAATGACATGACCTACTTTTTTGGGGTGTTGTTTATTCGGTAACACAGTCAGCACCTTAACGAGTACTCGAACTTGTCTAAGAAAGCTAGGAAATGCAGAATATTAAGAACATCCATAGGCAGTAATCCAAAACGACATTCTGCCATCGTCTTCCCAATTAGCTAACAAGGGTTATTGAGATGCAGATTATGCATGTTATGCTGATCTTGGCTAGAAGTCTGTGTGTGTGTGTGTGTGTGTGTAAGTGTACCATCCATCTAAGGTAGCCAGTCCATTCAGCCCATCAGAAAAGGTTACCATTAACCGTCAAAACTGTTTTTACTAAGAATATAGTTTTTACTTTTTTATTTTATTTTATTTTTTGTCAGGGTGTACCAGGAGCCAGTGGAGGACCTGGCAGAGACGGCCGACCGGGACAGAGGGTAAGGATGATCATTATACGCAGCTAAAAGATTTGTATGTATTAGAACCGTACATGTTGAAAGGGTAAACGATATGTTACGTGTCTATGGTTTATCTTGGTTATAGTTGTTCAAATCTCATTTTGTAACCTTTTTCTTCATTTAAATAGCATAGATCCAGCTGCCCATCATATAACATTTATTTACACATCTAAAATTTCCAAGCTTCGTATTGAATAATTTGAGAGTTTCAAATCCCTCCTTCGTTCTTTAAGGTCGAATACATAAAAAATGCTGACAGAAAATTCTGTGGGATTGGCACAATCACTGGAATACTCATTCTGGCACGCCACATGGATTGCTCATGAGATAGGCCTGGCAAGTGTTTTCTGTCCAGAAATAGGTCTGACTACAGATGGAGAGGCCCAGTCGAACCGTCAGGTTCAGTCTACTACACTGTTTTAACGCCACATATATGTTCTGTGTCCAGCATTCATTGTAGTTTCTCTTGTGAGCATACTGAAACATTTTCATTTTGCTTGTTTAATACATTACACCCAAGCAGAGCAGTCAGTTTTTATCTTAAAGATAACAGAAGAGATAGCCAGAGGGATGCGTAGACGCTTAGGGAAAAAGGTTCCATCGGGTAGCCCTAAAGCTTCTTCGGTTTGTCCCTCTCGGGGAACTTTTTAAATACTGTAGGGTTATAAACTTCTCCATGATGCTTTATTAATGAGTTGGATTTTTTTTTTTTTTTTTCATTTTCTAAATCGTAGACTTTGAAGTGCAGGAGAAATTCCCGAATGCTTGAGATTTGAGCTCACACAGAACATACAGTCCGGAATTTTCTCGGTTGTATCCTGGCATGGAATGTTAATTAGCACCATGTAGAAAGCTTCTGACCGAGCTGGATCATAGAGCTACACAGCACTCTGGCTCACTCAGCTACTCTACGATCCCGTTCCTGGAGACAAACCGAGAAAAAGACAGAGAAATACAGTAGAATGACAGATAGAACGAGGGAGAGAGCGAGAGAAGGACTTACTTTGATCTCTGGGGAAGGGAAAAGCTCAGCCATGTGGGTTTGCAGTGGTTTTTGTGCATGCACAAGACGAATACTGTAGACTTGCTCTCTTGATGTGGTTGCCACAAAACACTTTGCATATGAGAAGCGTTCAAAGAGTACAGTGTTTTCATTCCAAATGGCTCGTATTACATGAAAACCTCTTATATGATATTGTGCGCAATGAATCACATTTAATAAAGGTTCATTTTTAGCAAGCTGGATAGAAATAAACGAGGATCATACAAATAATTTAATAAGTAGATGGTGGTAAGGGTTAGAATGTTTGCGTGCTTTAACTGATTTCTCACCTTTAATCTTTTTCTGAATTTCTTAAAATATATACCATATGCAATAAGCTATTTTGACAACTCCAGTAGTACCTCTGTGTAGTATCTGTTGTCCTCTAACAGACTGTTAAACCTTTCTAAAAGTCGACTGCCTCTAAATTGGCACTATTCTTAAGCAGACACATAGGCCTGTCACGATAATTACGTTATCGACGTATCGTACGGTATATGGACGTGACCTCGATCATTTTTGCTGACCTCAGCATCGCCCATTGTGTTTACATGTGTGTTTGTTTACAGAAGAATGAACGTCACCAACATTTTAGCCATTCGCACTGCTTCTGTCCTCTCGTCTGCTCTAGGGCTGTCAAATTCAAATTCCAACTTCGAATATTCGGTGAATTTAGTATAAAAATACAAAAACTGTGCACTCGAATTTAAGATGCGTAGCGAGCGCCAGCATACTGTTGAAACATACTGTTGAAAAAATGACATGCAAGATATTAACAAAGTTAAAAAAAAAAGAAAAGAATAGAAAGAAAGAGTAGTTCTAGTGTTTCAAATAATCCAGTCGTAGTCAATAATGTCGGGTTAATGAACTCACCCAAACACATCCTATACACATATGAGATTAATAAGACATGTACACAACATAAACATAATATTACAGCTTGCTTCTGCACAAAACTAATCGACTAAACAAATATTTGCATGCTCTCGTCAACTAAAATGCTGTTCACTAATATTCAATGTAATTTTAGTCTGAGTAAAATTGACTGAAATTAGTAAATATGACATGACAAAATATTAAATTTAGAGGTTATTTTCGTCAGAAGACAAAAGCTATTTTTTGACCAATTCCAATGTCGGAATTGCTCTTTGAAAGCGTATATATAATAATTGCATTGTCATGCTATTATATTATCATTATATCAGTGGCATAAAATGGTCATAAAATGACAATAATATCATCGCAATTATTTCTGGGACATTATATCGTCCCACAATAGTAGTTATTGTGATTGGCCTATAGACATGTGCAATTTTTATTGTTTGGGTATTTTTTTTTCCTTTTACAAAAAAAAAAAAAAAGATTTTGATTTGGTTCCTTGTAACGTAGAACATACACAAACACCCTGCCCCACCTGAATAAACACTCCCAGTCACATACCCTTCAGCCCATCACTGTCATGGCTGTGAAGTTCACTTTGCACAGCACCTCTAAGTTTCAATGTTAATCAACTTAAATGTGTCATTATAGGCTACATTATTTACCATGGGTCTTTTTTTACACTTACATCTCCACCTAGCAGTGTAAGTGCCAATTTATTGGTATTTCTGTATTTCTCCATTTCAGGATGGATTTGCCTGTTTCTTCTTCAGCTTTGGTTTCAGTTTGTTTTTGCCAATATCGCTAAGCTCTGCAACAATTATAGACTTATTATTCAGGAGAAGTATTCACCCACAAAATGATCTGTTCTTCACAGTGGAGAACATTAAATGGAACCTACTGTATAAAAGCCAAATGAAGGATTTGTATCCTTTACAGAACTGTGGTAAAACGTGAAAAAAGATCAGTCACAGGACAGTTGTATCTCTACCTTTATGCGTATGGGTCAGGGAGCTTGCATTAGGATTGGTTTATACCCAGACAGCAAATGTACACTGTACTGAATTGTACTGGGGTAAATGCAGTGCTGCAGCTGGAAAGCACAGCAGAGTTGGCCTGGTGTCTTTTTGCGCAATAGCCCAATACCAGAACTTATCATATGGATCCGCACCAAAATATATTACAACTGGACCAGATTGAGAGAAAATATTGTTACATCTGGCTCATAACGAAAGACAAAAACAACTAGTCATTCAGTTATGACAGGAATCTGCTCATAGCCATACGCCGTAAACAAAATACCTCAACTGATAGAAGATTATGAGGGAAAGGATGTTTAAATAATGGTATGATTTTTTTTGGAGGATGAAAGCTGGCTTAAAAATCAGTACTGTTTGCCCGGCATTTTCCATGCTCGTGCCACAGCTGTGCAAAATGTTAGATCCAGCACATCAGCCGAGACACTTAAAACCATTATATATATATGTGTGTGTGTGTGTGTGTGTGTGTGTATATATATATATGTAATTGCAGTTTCTCTGTGTGATGCATTTGATGTCCATGATCACTTTCTTTTCATCCTCACTTGTAATTTGTCTCTACATTTTGATAAATAGTATAAATATCAAATCTTTAAATATATATATATTTTTTTTTTGCATAGAAGTGAGTCAAAACAACTTGTTTTTCTGCCTTTTCTTTCACTGTTTAATTGTCATTTTGTGTTTCCAGTCTAGTAAGACGAAAACGAGCGTTTTTGAAAAATGCTGTAAATCCGGCAGAAACTTTTAGCTCCGTTTGTCTTATGCAAACATTTACACACAACTTTACTAAAAGATTCATAAATGAGACCCATATTTTGTAATATCTGCTCCAAATGTGGCATAGACCTGGTTTAGAAGTGGTTCAAAAACAAACGAATTAAGCCAAAATGAGAAAAGTGATGATTTATTAAACAAAATTATGACTGCTTTTGTTCTCTGCAAAAAGCTGTTATTAACAGGCAAACATAAAACACAGGCTTTATTAAAACTAGAACTTCATAATGCTTTCAAGACAAAAAAATATATGTTAGTTTTTTACAAACGCTGCCCCAGTGATGCCAGGTTAAACTATCTGATGACATGTTTGTTTAAGTTTTTATTCTTTTTTCTTCTCTATTTTTTTAATATTTCAAAACAACAGAATATGAGCATATGGGCACAGGCCTATAGGTAAGCTTATGATAATGATTTTTATATAGAAAGTCTACTGCACAACATAGCTGCATTCCATTAGACTATGTTCCTGAAATGCTGCGCAGCTTGATCTGTTATCAAAATGAAAAAAAAATAAATCCCATCATTCCTTATGAACTGCTTATTCATCTCGTTCAGAGGATAATTCATCAACTGCCACGTAAACCATTGGAGCTATTTTCAAATTAAAACTTTTCTGAGCCCGACAGAATGATGCACACACCTTTCTGTTGTCAAAATGAAAGATTCCTGTTTGTTAAAATAAAAAAAGCCATTAAACTCTCCCAGACAACAACTCATCAATAGATTTATTTTCTCCATGTGTAGACCAACAAATATGCATCCAATTTTTGAGCAAATGCGCCCAGGTCACTATCAGTATTAGAGTGCCAGCTAGAATAGCTGTGAATGGCCTTAGGAACGTCAGGGATTTGCCTGGGCATGAATTCCTCAGAAGCTGAATGTATTGTGCAGAAATGTTGTACCATGTGGAAATGATTTTGTTGCAGAGTTGCTGAAAATTGGATGGTTGCACAGTCTTGCTGCTAACAGCCCTTTCCACCTCATCCCAAAATACTCAATGGGGTTGAAATCCAGGGACCGCACAGGCCACTGAAGCAATAAAAATCGCTGTCATGTTCCTGGAACCATTCGAAGATGATACATACCTTGTGACATGGTGCATTATCATGCTGGAAGCATCAATTCTAGTGTGAATAAGCTGTAGACATGAGTTTGGTCATCAGTGTTCTGCAATGCTCAGATAAGCTGCCGTTCAGACGTTCTCCGACGGGCATCGGGGGACATAATGTGTGCGAGGAAAGCATTCTCCTCGTTATAACATTGTTACTAGCTGCTTACAGGTGGATGTATTATGACTGCACTCCTTGTGTAAAAAGGAACCAGGATATATCTGTCTGTGCAAAGTTTGTCCACTTCGTAATGTTCTAGCGTTGTTGTTTCTCAGTAAACTCTTGAAAAGGTTCTCTACATTAAGCTCTCATTCCAAAACTGAACTGAACTGAACACTAACGGGCTCAGAGTATATGTCGGTGTATTTCAGGACTGTTTTCTAATTTTGAAAATGCAAACCTTACAAGGTTGGTTCTGCTCAGAACCAATTGTTTTTGATCCCTAAATGAAAACAGCTAGCTATGAAGGTAAAGGTTTCTTGGTTTTGGAAATACATTTACACAAATATGCAGTATAATGTGTGGTGTCCATGAAATGTGCACATGTTGCCACTGATTTTATTGTGTTGATGTATTGCCATCCATCATATTTCTGTATTTCTGTATGCATCAGCCAATAGGAAACCATCTGAGTGAGGCATCAGCTATTCACGCTGAATTTGAGTGAAATAAAGGAGAAGCCATTATGGTTGTCAATTGTTAGGGGAAATAGATAAAAATCAACACTTCAGTTTAAACCACTGAAAGTGGATTACATTACTTGGAGTTTTGCCAGCTGCAATGTCAATATGGCTATTATATTTAGCATAATAATGCAGTCCCTCCAGGATTTAGCGATTTTGCGAGCACAGAAATGAGCGCAAAATCAACGAAACTCAGCAATATTCACATGAGCTTGCAATGTTTCAAAATTACCACAGATTTTCCGCAGATTTGGGCCAAGACGCATCATGTGACATCATAACAACACGCATTCAGTCAAAGCCTCCTTTGATTTACGTGGGCCGAACATGAGTACAGCTAAACAGTCCCTCCAGGATTTAACAATTTTGCGATCGCAGAAATGAATACAAAATCAAGGAAACTCCGACAATTCATATATTCGATGATATGTATAATCGACATATTTCCCCGATTCAAGTAGTTTTCTGCAAAAAAAGCACAAAAACCTCAGCGAACTCCTGTACGGACTGATTATGATAGAACATTATAATGCTAAAGTGATTTATATTGTTGGTTATATTTAGTCTTAAAAGTTAAAATGCTCAGAATGTTTACGGTTTCCTAAGCCAAAATTTACTTGCATCCATAAAGGGGACAAAAGGGAAAGAAGTTGAAAGAGTATGGATTTATATGTTCATTTAGTTTAAAATTGTCTTGAGAAGACAATGATGAGACAAGTTACTATATAAACATTGTATTCATTTGTGTTCATACTATATAAACATTGTATTCACTCATTGAGTCATTTCATAATGTAATTCTATTTCTGTAGGGTTTGCCTGGGAAAGATGGACCACAGGGACAACATGGCCCACCAGGACCTATTGTAAGCATTATCTTGTTCTTCCCCAAAATCCTCAGGACCACCCAAATGCATTAGGCTCCTGTTTACCCCTTGGCCATTCGATCTCTGTTACAACAGGGCAGTCCAGGTGCTCCCGGAGCTCCAGGAACCACTGGACCCCCAGGACCACATGGTGATCATGGACCACCTGTAAGTATAAGAGCAGCACTCAGAGAAACCCATATTTACGTAGGACCTGAAATTAGTTGATGATGAATTAAAGGATTTACATATGAATATAAACAGTGTCTGTAACACTGATCAGTAGGAAGTATCACAATCTTACAGAACAGTGAAATGTCACTGCTCACACATTCATTTCTTTTTGGTACATACATTTGCTTAACGTCTAAGCCTCAGTAGCCATCATCTGAATAAGTAAGCAAAAATCTTTCCTCAAAGGTCTGTGACTTTTCACCACTCACATATTCAGTTAATTTTGTAAATATGGTTTCTCCAGGTCAGACGAATGGGGTGTGCTGAAAGCTTGTGCCTCATTTAAAACAACTGCACTGCTAGTTCTGGGACTGTGTCCCACTGCTGAGTCATTTTCCCGACTGCGTCCAGCGTCACACTCAGACCTCCCCGAAAAGAAAAGAACAGAGCTAACGCTGTAAACAAATGGGTCATGACCTCAGTCAGATCAGTGGGTTAATTGACACTGGTCTGTTCAGTCTTCTCTTCTCCTTGAGTCAGCCCTCAGCTCATTTCTGTTCTCTGCTAGTCCTATGTTCTCCATCATTGTGAAGCTTTCAGTGTGTTAATGCAATTTAACATGGATTTCTCCATATGATTTGAATTTCCAAGATTTAGAAATGCTTCACATCTGTTTGCATTTATGCATAGACACCATCCAGGATTCAAACTAGCATTGTAACATGATGTTTTATTCTCACTGAATCTAGCTAATAGTACACAAGATAGACACGTATTGTTTTGCATCCAGGACTGTCAGAGTCAGACAAAAGGCTAAACACCCACCATGTTGAACTCTTGACTACTCAGGAGAAGAAACCTCAGCTACTGCTTGTGTGGACCCTCGGGATGGAATGTTTGTTTCTCGTTTTTACACCAGGGGCGAGCAAGGGTTCAAATGTTGTCAAGCAACGTCAATCTCAATTATATTCCTGCGGAGTGACACCTTTTCGAATTAGGAAGCGAGAGCTCTTTAATCGAGTGTTTGTTTAGAGCTGGTGGTAAAGAAGAACCATATGCTTGTGTGTAGTGATGTGGACCTTTCTGTGTTGATCTCTCTATTGAACCTGGTAGACAGGCTGTCAAGGAGATGACATGTTTAGTATCAGTGTGGGGTTGGTTCATGAATAGTGAGACTCTTTACTGAAGCGCACACACACAATGACACTTGGCAAAAAGTACATTCTTGCTCTCTGATATTTCGGGAAATGCCTCATATTTCTGGCTACGCATACTCTTACACGTGAAATTTAAGAATGAGACAAACATTTTGGCACAATCATTAGCCCTTCATATGTGTGAGCCTGTGTTTTCCAGACCTCCAAATTACCATTTTATGATGTCAGAATTATTTAGTAGTCTTAGTATTCTGGCCCATCCTCTGTCTCTGCATTAGCTGAACAACATGTCTCCTTCATGTTCTTGGACCGTGGGCTGCATTCATGATGATTTAGTCATAATCCCTTCAAAATGACCTGTGTTACAACAAAGCAGGCACATATGCGCTCCAAAGCACCACTTTCATTTTTGATCAGCCCCAATCAGATCTGGGACCCACACAACCAGTGGTCTTTGAAAATCTCCATTATCTTTGCAAGACAGCTGTTTACCTACCTATTCTCTTTTCTTTTTGGCAGGGTCCTCATGGTACCAAAGGCGAGCGAGGGGAGAGGGTAAGTCTGATCTATTGTGTAAAATTTGGAGAGGTTTATATAAGCTTGGCCTTGGTGACAAGTCACGCATGTAATGGCGGGGTATTAGCAATGGAATTAAGGGACCCTCAGACAGACAACCTGATCCAAGTCACAAGCACAAGCATAGCATATATTTTTGACACACCTTTCCTCTGTGAATCCATGTCTTACTGTAAAGCTGTATTATGCTCTGTCTTGGACTCTGTTGCCTGTCTGAGAAGGGTTGGGCATCTGAAAATAAGACTATGGTGAATGTTAAATTACACCTATTAAACAATTATGCTTTATGAGCTGTTATCTGCTTTGTTAAAAAACACTGTTATGTTTGCTTGTTGGAGAGAAACCATAGCAGCACCAAAGCAATGGACTTTAACCATTAACCATCTGCTTTTTTGTCTTCAAAGGGTGACATGCAGTCTCAGGCAGTTGTCCGCTCTATAGCCAGACAAGTGTGTGAGCAACTAATTCAGAGTGAGTATGTTTTTGTTGGGCTTGAACATGCAGCCAGTTAGTACTGGAATAGGCTCCTCCTCAAAGCATACAAATGCAACAAGTATACAGAGCCTCCATAATGAGGGACACAATATTGTCAAGTGCTTGGGTCTCCAGCTTGGATTTCTGAGTAATAACTGAATGGGCAAGTTATGTATAATAAGTGTTTTATTATTCTTAATGTATATATTTTACCTCATTTTCTCCAAATTTGGTCATTTTCCAGTTGCCACCCACTAGCTACCTTTCTCGTATAACATGACAGCTATTGACTGGGGAGAGTGAGAGCTAGCATGTGCTTCCTCCAAGACACACAAAGTGAGCCACTGTATCTTTTAGAACTGCTGCTCATGCTGCAACACATTGCAGCCGAACACAGTTAGAGCAAAGCGCTGTCTGCCCCCACATACATACATTAGCAAAGCCAATTATGCCCTCTTGGACTCACACCAATAACCAGCTGTGGCATCGTTGGCATTTGAACTCTAAGTCTCCATTATGATCTCTAGAGTGAATATGTTTCTGTTGCACCACTCTGGAATCCATGTTCTGCTTTTCTTGTTTAGCTTTCTTTACTTTACTCTGGATAATTTTAAAGTCATATTTGGTTATCCTTTCAGTTCTATTAATGTATCCCTCTTCGCTTGTTTGCTTTGCCACTCTTCTCATCAGGCCACTTGTCTCGCTACAACTCAATCCTGAATCAGATCCCCAGTCAGTCTGTGTCAGTCCGGACAGTGCCAGGTCCTCCAGGGGAACCAGGCCGTCCTGGCCCTCCGGGGCCACAGGGAGAGCAGGGGCCTTCAGGCAGACCAGGCTTCCCCGGAGGTAATGGACTGAGTGGCCGTCCAGGAGAGAGAGGTTAGTTCATGCACACCATGGGAAAAACCAGACATCGCAATTCACATGAGATTATGTTTCAGTGTTAATTTTATTGACTGTTAAATCAACAGAATAAATAACCATCGCAAGAAAGTCGCAGAGAGATAACGAGCAAGTAAGAATCACAAGACCAGCATCAGTTCACACATGCAGTGTTATATACACAGACAGAATGACACAAAGCAGAATTTTAATATAATTAGTTCAGACTGGCCGCAGAACACTAACAACGTTTGCTAATGAGAGATGGTTTGAGGGGTTTAGTGGTGTAGCCTATCATTACAAGAGTGCTAATTATGTGCTCAGGGTTGGGGTAATTGTCAGCCTTGGTCAGGGGTGATGAAGACCAGATTGCTGTGAAGAAGCCTGGGAAAAGTGTGCCTCTCTATAAAGACTCATAATTCTGAGACGTTTTGCTTGTCACAGTGTTTGGTTTTGGAATAGCAAAGAACTAATAATAACTGCTCAAGACTATTTTTGTATGCAGTCAGTCTTTTGCTATTTTCCATGCAGCGGGATATGTTGAAGCAGAAATCTCTGTGGAACCTCTAGCTTTCCTTCTGGACTGCATATTTATGTTGTTCTTTGCCAAATGATTAGCGACCCATGAAAAGCATGTGGCTCTCGCACTCTCTCCACCACCAGTGGTCAGGGGTGGAAGGTAAATAAAAGAGCTAGACAGACATTCTAGCCATTTCATGTGCAGACTTGTTGTGTCAGTGTGTGTGCGCTACACTAGGTCTGCTATCTCAATCCGTCTGCCTGGCCAGTAGCAAACGAGGACAGCAAATGTGTGTAAATTCAGAGAGGCAGATGGTGTCGCTTGGTCTCACTTTAGTGTCTGTTTTATTGTCTGTTCAGGGCTCCCAGGAGAGAAAGGAGAGAAAGGCAGTCCAGGTGTGGGGACACAGGGACCACGTGGCCTCCCAGGACCTCCAGGTAAATAAATGACCACTCTTATTCGCCAGATATGATACTTTTGTTCATCTCTGGTTGTTGAAGACATCATAGTTAGAGCTTATATTTAGATATGACTATATTTAGGTATATACTCAATGGCTACTTTAAAAGGAACACCTGTACACCTGCTCATTCATGCAATTACCCAATCAGGCAATCATCTGGCAGCAGATAGAGATCAAGAGCTGCAGTTGTTCAATGTTCACATCAAACATCAGAATGGGGATAAAATGTGATCTCTTTGACTTTGACTGTGGCACAGTTGTTGGCGCCAGATAGGCTGGTTCTACTGTGACAATCAGATGGTAGTGTGAAATTTTGGCATCAACAGCTTGAATCCATGGACATGACCGGAATTCTGTCAACAGTTCAGGATGGTGGTGGTGTAATGGTGCTGGGAATGTTTTCTTGGCATACACTGGGCCCCTTAATACCAGTTGAGTATGACCACAATCTTATAATGGCTACGTCCAGCATGATAATGCACCATACCACGCATTCCATGAACATAACAGTGAGTTCAGTGTACTTCAGCTTTTGGGATGTGTTAGAACAGTAGATTCGCAGCACGGATGTGTAGCTGACATATCTGCAGCGGTTATGTAAGTTATGTCAGAATCTCAAAGGAACGTTTCCAACACCTTATGATAAATTGAGGCAGTTCTGAAAGCAAAGGAGGGCCTACTCAGTATTATTATGGTGTTTCTAATAAAGTGGCCAGTGGGTGTGGATATGTTAAGAGGTTTGTTTCAGAGGTTGGTGATCACTACACTGCCTACATCTTACTGGAACATTGTACTTTGAATATGAGGTTGAGTCAAATGAAAAACTTAAGTTTTGTTTGTTGCAAATAGGTGTCAAAAAAGTGTATCAAGTTTAAGGTAACAGTATAAGGGGCTATTGAGAACAATGGACCAGTTTTGCAACTACAAATTTTATGTACTGTTTCACTAATTTATGTCACACTTTTAAGGGTTTCATTTGACTAACCCCTGTACTTCAGATTTGTTCATAATCTCCTTAAAAGTCCAATATACTGCTGTTCAAAACACTCCTGTTTACTTCAGAACCTAGATAGAAATCTACAGTCTCACATGATGTAGACTATAGGAATTCACATTCGTATGTGTTTATAAAAAGCCGTAGGACCTGCATCTGGCTGTTTTTTTTTTTTTTCAAATCAATACTATTCATGAATGAAGTTTAAAGTAACTACATGGTTAAAAGGGCCAGTGGCATTTGGTGGCTTAGCTTGTGCTGAAAGTACAGAACTACATACAGAAATATGTTGAAATAAGAAAAGTTCCAAACATGGAGCTCTGCTGGATTGCATATGGCACCGTGTTGATGTGCGTTAATGCCTCGCTGCAGGTCCTCCAGGTGAGGGCCGGACAGGAAGCCAGGGTCCTCCAGGCAGGCCTGGAACTCAGGGCACTCCGGGTCACCCTGGAAGTCCTGGAAAGCCTGGTGCTGCTGGACCACCAGGTTACTGTGACCAGAACGCCTGCTTAGGGTATAACATAGGAGGTAAAGAAAGTTCTTATTTTCTCTCCTTTGTTTTTTTTTTTTTTTTTTAAAAATCAGTACCTCTGTTTCCTTTTGATCTAATTACCGAAGAGTCAATATTTAAGTGTTAGCTTCTGCCATTGTCTCGAAATATTGCAGAAAACTTTAGGAAAGGGTCATTTCTGATACTGCTGAGAATGCTATTTCCCAAAGTGGTTTAACAGCAGCAAATACACCGATTGTGCAGTTTTTTTCTCAATACTTACAAAAGAGCAGCATTTGTGTGATATATTTCATATACAGTCATGTGAAAAAATAAATACACTCCATGAAAATAGTTTTTTTTGTTTGTTTGTTTGTTTTTTATACACATTTGGACAAGAAAACATTTGATCATTTTTGAAACAGTGCCTATTAATAAAGGTGATACACTCTACCAAATGAGATGAAAAAGTAAGTACACCTCTACATTTATCACACCTTCAAATCCATAAAATTAGAATCAGGTGTTCACGATTGGGTGTCTCTGATTAGAAGCTACTTAGGGAGTGCAAGTGGAACCTGTCTTATTTATACCCTTCTCATATCTAAGTGTCTGTAAGGCCTTCAGAAAAAAAACTTTTGGATGCCTATCAGTCTGGCAAGGGGTTTAAAAAGATCTCCAAATTATTTGAAAGACATCACTCCGCTGTAAGGAAAATAATCTACAAGTGGTACAGATTTCAAACGACTGCCAATTAGTCCAGGACTGGCCGTCACAGCAAATTCAGCCCAAGAGCAGAGCATTTGATGCAAGAAGAAGTCTCAAAGCACCCCAAAATTCATCACAGGATCTGCTAGTACGTCTTCCAACTGTTGGTGTCAAAGTGCATGCTTCTACAATCAGAAAGAGATTGCACAAATTTGACCTGCATGGGAGGTGTGCCAGGAAAAAGCCTTTGCTGTCTAAAAAGAACATTAGAGCAAGACTACAGTTTGACAATGAGCATATAGGCAAAAACCAGGCCTTTTGGAATAATGTGCTCTGGACAGACAAATCAAAGATAGAGTTGTTTGGCCACAGTAACAGCAGACATGTTTGGCACTGACCAGGAGAAGCATACCAACTGTGAAGTACGGTGGTGGAAATGTTACAGTTTGGGGTTGCTTCACTGCCTCAGCGACTGGTCAGCTTACATTCATTGATTCAACTATGAATTTTGCATCATATCAAAGAGTGCTTGAAGATAATGTGAGGCCATCTGTCCGAAAGTTGAAGTTGAACCGAAAGTGGACATTTCAACGGGATAATGATTCTAAGCACTCTACCAAGGAATGGCTCAAAAAGAAGAAATGGAGGGTTATGGAATGGCATTGTCAAAACCCAGATTTGAAGCCCATTGAAATGTTGCAGGGGGATTTGAAACGGGCAGTACATGCAAGAAAACATCTTGCAACTGAAAGAATATTGCATGGAAAAGTGGTCACAAATTCCAGCAAGCCAATTTCAGAGACTAAAAAGTTATTTCTGCTAAAGGGGGCAATACTAACGTCTGATGCCAATAGTGTACTTACTTTTTCCACAGAAGAATATCACATCTATTGATATTTCTGTTGAATAAATGATTGAAAGTATTTTTCCTTGTGGTTTTTTCAAGTTATATAACCTTTATTAATAGGCACTGTTTCAAAGAGGATCAAATGTTTGCTTGTCCAAATATGTCAAAAAAGCCAACAATTTCCATAGGGTGTACTTATTTTTTCACATGACTGTATGCCTTATTAATGCAGTTCTTAATCATAACTGAAAACTTAAATGCCAAATTGGCCACTATGAGCAAACAGAGATCAGTCATGTGAAGAGCGATGATGAGGCTCATGTTTAAATGCCAGAAGTGACTTTCCCATTGTATACTGTATAAAGTTTCATTGTTGTTGTGTTTGTCCATAATAGATTAGTCCACAATTAGTAGGCGGGGTTTGTGCTTGTTACAGCTTGCTACAGCTCAAGATATTACAATAGGTTAAACTAATTCCATCTGAGATAATATATGACAGTATAGTTGTTGAGTACTCCTAAAATAGTTCATAATGTAAATATAATGATTTATAATAATCTATAAATCAGTGGTCACCAACCCTCTTCCTTGAAATCTATCTTCCTGCAGGTGTCATCTCCAACCACAGTCTAACAAAGGCAATGATTAGATGGTCAGGTGGGCACGATTATGGTTGGAGCTAAAGTCTTTAGGAAGGTAGATCTTCAGGAACAGGGTTGGTGATCAGTGCTATAAATAATATTTACCCTTTTTAAATAAACTAGAATTAATTTGATTTTAGTAAACATGGAGTAACTGCTGGATGGCTGGGACTACGGAACAGCCTATCGAGCTATTGGCTATGAATAAAGGCTGGTATAAAAATAGGCGTAGGTAAATTTCTCAGGTTATATTTATAATTTGTATTTCTTACTGTATACATTATCTATTAAATAAATAAAACAGTAATGGAGTGAGAAAGAAATCTTCAAAAGCAATTTTCTCCTTTGGAGTGTAACAGGAGATATGTGCAAAATAAAAACATGTTTTAGATATTTAGGTTTTTTTAAAAAAAAATTTAAAAAAAAAAAGGGTTTTCCTAGGCCACCAAACATTGATGCGTTGGGTTTTTTTTGCACTTAAGTGGCTGACTAAAGTTTCTCTCTGAATACGTCCCATATCGTTACTAACAGTCAGAAAGGTCTCACATTTCATTGCAACAGTGTTATATACAGAGATTGTGTGACCTATTCAGATTAACCAACCCAAAACGAAGATTAAATACAACTTCTGTTGCGTGTAGTGCAGAAAGTACAGATTGTTGCACATCTGGAACGCTGACTTTTCTTTAATATTTTGTTATTGTTTTAGTCCCACTCTGTTTGCAGTCTTCTATAATCTACAACACCAAGCTTGTTTCCTTTGCTGTTTTTAAATGCAGAGATTCTTTGTTCTGGATAATGGAATCTTGAAGTACTCCAAGTCCCCCATAGATGTAAGTACAATGATAAATGAAAGTTAAAACTGCCATGTTGTATTGGTTTACCTCAAGTATTTTTCTTAGAGTATAAGTCTGATTCTCCATGTCTATGTCAGATTCAGAAAGGAAAGCTGCATGGCAGTATAGATGTTGGCCTGTCTGTCATGTCCATAAAGAAGCGAGCCCGACGCATAGACCTGGATACAGAGGAGCACATTTACCATCTCAAGGTGAGAGACTGTGAGAGACAAGGTGAGAGAAGATAATGTCATTGTAATAGAAAAAAAAAAGCATTGTGTGTGTTTGCAGTAACCAAGTGAGCAGCAATCCAGACAGACAGATGCTGGAGACATGTGTTGTCTGTGACGTCGCTGTCCTCTGTGTGTGTGTATAGGTGAAGTCTCCGGATGTGTTTGATGCCTGGGTGTGTAAGCTGCGTCACCATCGTCTGTACAGACAGAATGAGATTGTGCGTTCTCCTCGTGATGCCAGCTTACGCACCTTCCCTCCTCCTGCCAGCATAGACTCACCCCAGACAACCCCTGCTTCTGCTCACGAACCGAAGGTGAAATCTCTCATACACACTTTCTAAATATGTGTAAGTATAGTTAGACACATAAGCTGTCCTCCAGCAATAGCCTTTGTGACAGACTCTGTGTAACTCTGCGTAATGACTCATCAAAACACACCAGCTCTACATTTTGCCTGTACAGCTTGTACTGTCACTGAGGATACAACAAGAACAGGCAGATATTGTGCCATAGATGAGTTCAGTAATATTCTTGGCTAACACTGTAATTAGGTGTGACTATTTTTTACCATAGTGAGCTGTCCTTCACTACTGATGACACTGGCAGAGATTTCCTGTTAGCCATCACTGTGTAAATTCACATACTAAACTAAAGCTCTGCACTAGTTTCTTCCATACTTGCATTTCCTAAGATGATATGATATGATATGATATATGTAGAATAATAAATTGTTCAGTACATTTTCAGCCTACAAAACTGCTCAAGATGGTACAAGTGATCATGGTAATGATAATGGTAAAGTCATTATAACTTTATAGTGATATTCTTATTCAAAATGTAAATGATCTATAAATATACATGAATATGCCGTATGTCCAAAAAAGGGAAATACCAACAGTCCAAAAAAATTTTGAATGGAAAATATTCCACCATGTTGCACAATTTCAACACAAATATCAACCTATACAGTTGGCATCAGCAACACAAGAGGGGTTAACTGTTTAATCACTATGGCATGGCATAGTTGTCATATTGCAAGTAATTCAATTGAGTTGGTGAAAAGCACTAGAGTGGGAGCCTCTCTCCATGGTCCTTTCTGCCAACTTCTGCTTGTTCGTTTTGCAAATGAATCAAGATATGTGCATGGGCTAAATGAGTCATTTGTGTGTGTGTGTATGTGTGTGTGTGTGTGTGTGTGTGTGTGTGTGCGCATGTCCTCTCAGCAGCAGGTAAAGCCCAACTCTCTACCCTGGCAGCCATCTGTGCCCTGCACCTCCAACCTGCCACCGTCCTACAGCAATGGTCAGAGCAAAGTGGTAGCATGGCTACAGGAGTCAGAGGAGATGGACAAGTGTGCCGAGGGTAACACATAGTGTACACACGCACTCGCTCTCTCTGTCTCTCTCAGTCATCTGCATTTCTCTTCCCTCTAGCCAATTAAGGATTTGTGTATTAGTTAATGATGCTGAAGTGTTCCTCTACCTCAGGCAAAGCGAATAAGCGGGGTTGTTGCAGTAGCATCGTTTTTAATAGGATTATACCATCCTTTATTCACTAGAAGCTGTTCGCATTCAGTGTGGAGTTATTGGGTACCTAGTGAACAGGAGGTTTGGGTGCTTAGTTGTAAGTTAGAACACAACTTTCTGGGTGCAGATTTGTACCAACTGAGCATAAACTCATTGTATCGGCGATTTGTTCGATGCCGGGGAAACGTGGGAACCAGGTTGGATTAAAGCACTGTCCTCGCATACCGTTGATAAAAAGTCCTTTATTTTCTTGACAGTAACAAAATGAGGAATGAAAACTTGTTAATAATTAAACCTTGCTATTAAACTTGACGTAAAATTACTTGTTCTGAGTTGGCGTGCAGGAGCGTGGTCAAAAAAGGTGTGCTTCCCAGCTCTCCATTTCCATCCGCCCTGTCGGAAGGTTAACCTACGTCATATATACTCCTCCCGCACCACACATGACCCAAGACCCAGGAGCAAACACACCACCAAATCTCACAAAACGTAACACAATCCCAAATAACAGATTACGCTAGCACACCAAACAACCCCAAATTCCAACTTTACAATAAAAAATGGCAAAATGGCTGTAACACTCATTTTTACTAACCTCTGTGAATTCTAGCTTCTGGGATAACTAATTAAAACATTTGCTTGTTCATTTGAGTGGTGCATCTAATTCATTATATTTACACTTGCTGATATGTCTTTTCTTTCTTTGCTCAAAAGTTGATTTTCCATTTGTATCTGTGTTTTCTTTGCAAGTAACCATGGTAGTTTAATTTACAGTATATTCAGCCTGATTAAGCATGGTATATAAGTAGAGATGGCACCACATTTTCTTTACTCAAACTCTCCACTTCCCTGCAGGGAGATATACTTAGCCCCTTAGCCATCAACATGACTTACACAAACCCATAGCTTATAGATAGATAGATAGATAGACAGACAGAAAAAATAACTAATTCTTATATACTGCTTATTCATGCCAAATGTAATAAAATCATATATAAACAAAACATAATAAAGCAAAAACCTAAAAGTTCATAAATTTAGCTTGTTCATATATTTTATCCTCTCATTTTCTCCCAAATTTGGTCTAGCCAGTAGCTAGCTCTCTCCTTAGCAACTGAGAGGTTCACACTGTTGTGCAATAGGTATAAAATTGGTCTTAGCTGGGATGTGTTTAGCAGTTACAACAGGCTTAGTTATGCCCTGGCCTAAGTAACAAAGCAAACATTAAAACAGTGTATTGGTGTGTGTTTCAGAGCTTGCCCATTGTCAGTCCAGTTTGATGGAGTTGAGTCGGTTGCTGCAAAATTTGGAGATCTTACAGAGAACACAGTCAGCACCGAGCTTCACAGATATGCAGGTAATGCATATACGTACACAAAACACACACACACACACACACACACACACACACACAGCTAAAATGTGTTGCAGGTTTGGCAGTCAGTGCAACAGATATATACTTTTTTACATTTCCAGGCGAAAGTACAGGTGTATGTGTGTGCATCTGAATGTATGTGTGAGTTCTTTTCAGAACCCCACTTAACCTAGTGCCTGATGCCACCATTTAAAGTCCAGAAATTTCATAATCATGTGATTATTAGTCTGCATAGTAACTCGCTGCATTCATTCCAGCCCATTAAAATGCTCTTTAATTGGAAACAGCACAGTCCTTTCTACGTCCATGTTTTAGACCTTCATATCATGTCCTCCATGCCCCATAGCATATCATATATCTGTATATCAGTCATCCATTCATATACATTCAGTGCCTCTCCATGCTTCATGATAAACACATAATATCATTGACTGCCTTGTATTTATATATTTATTTATTTGTTTTGTTTTATTTTATTTTATTTTATTTATAATTACATGCTGTATTATACTGTATGTAACAAAGGAAATGTGTTATAACTAGTGATGCACCGAAAGGAAAATTCCGGGCCGAAAACCGAAAATGAAAATGAATTTTTTTTTAAACCCATTTTAAAATAGTTTTTTGTATAATTGTATTAATATTAGACTTTTTGCTTCATTTCATGAATTGAATGAATCTGAATTGAAAAACTACAAACTGATAAAATGATCACACTGTTATTGAAATGAACACACCAAAACAAAAGCAATATTAAATATATTATTCTTCATTCAGTTCTGTAACAATCAAAATTTAACAGGTTATTTTAATCCAATTATCCAAATAATGTAAAGTTCTAGAAATCTATTATGATATGCAAAACAGCAGTCAAGTAATGAACTAGACCTCTGTTCTGTTTATGTAAACGCATTTCCACATTAATTAAACATTATTGTGCAAAACAACAGCTTGTTGTGGCACTGCTGTGGATCGGGCACTTTCCTGTCAAACACGTCAGAAAGTGAAGGAGTTCGCGCCACATCGCTTGTACGCACCCGTTTCTCCGGGGCACTTTGCTCTGTGCTACATGTCGATCCTTCAGCGGATGCACTCATCACCTCCAGCTCTACCTGTATCATTTCCCATGCACACTGCTTTTTCTCCGCGTCAAAGTAATGTTCTTTAAATCGCGGATCTAACAATGTTGCAAAGCAACGATAACCGTCGGCTAGATCGAGAGTGAAATCTGAGCACTGAGGGGCGGGGCGTGGTGTGGCGGCATGTATTTTCGGCTCATATTTTCAGACTGTTTCTCTCTTTCGGCCAAAAACCGAAAATCTTCTGCAGCTGAAGTTCCGGTGCATCCCTAGTTACAACTCCATTTTAAAGTGATACTGTGCTATGTTTGGTGACAGAGTTCATACATTTTGGGGGATTTTGTCGTTTTTGTGTGCATTAGAAAGCATTATCATAAAACAGGTATTTTTCTTCACCCTGCATTCACTCTAGCAAGTGACAAGTCACCTAGTGTAGGGACTTTTATTGTTATTATTGTGTTATAGATGGTAGTAGCCAAATTGCAATCAGACTACTGTATAATTTTTGCATACAGTATCACGGTGTTACTTTTGTTTAAAATGTGTTTTAATATTGTAATAAAACCTAGGAACAGATGTCAAGCACACTCAAATGGGAATTCAGTACAGGCTGGAAGTTGTGAGAGAAGAGAATTGGAGCGGTAACACTGTAGGATTGGTCCGAGAAATTTATTTTAGCCGATCATTTGGATATATTGTTTTATAATACATTATTGCTCATTTATATAACATCACTTGTTGCCGCCTTGCTTGGTGACTGCTGCTGGAATTGCAGCTCCATGCCTCAAACTCAGCTGTTGCTTTGTCACTTGCTAATGTGGATGCAAGGTTCCTGTTTTCCTTCAGTTTTCCTTACTACACAGCTCCAGCAGAAAACAAGCACGCATAAAGCAAAGAGAGACGAGTTTGTTGCATCGTTGCAACAAACATGCTTACACAGCACTGCATAAAAATGTGTTGTTGTTTTATTTTTATTCATTTTGTATCATTTCATAACTGTCAGCTGCAGCACAGTACAGTATCATTTTAAAGCCTGGTCCACAACGTTTCATTATGCTGAAAACATTAATCTAGACTTCTATGCAAAATATGCACTTTATTTTGTCATTTGCTTGCCATTCTATCTAACAGCTGCTACATCTAATAAAAATCTCATTTTCTTTTTAGCTCTTAAGATGCTACATTTATGTGCTATTAACGCACTCCCATCTGTGTGTTTGTGTGCGTGTGTGGCTGTACTGTATGCGTGTGTGTAACTTAGAGTAATTGTGTAGATTTATCAAAGAAAGACAAGCGAGTCAGCAGAAGATGGAGAACAAAAAGTGTCAGCAAAGATACAAAAGTGCAACTGCAGGTACATTGTCTCTCTTGCTCTAATTCCCAATGAATTCCTTGGTTTGCTATGTGTTTTCTCTTTTCCTTTGCAAACTCTTTAGCTCTTTTTCACTTCGAGTGTCACTTACAATTGGCATAATTGTAATCATGGCTTCGCAAATAGATAGTAAACTCTATTACTGCTTTAACTGGTGTGGTAAAAAAAAAAAAAAAAAGGAAATTTTAGTCACCTTATGCCGTAACATACCCACTCCCCTTCTCTCACTCACACTCAAGCAGAAAGAAGATCAACGTGGAGTTATAATAATGAAATGGTTTTGCTTTCTTAGTCAGTGCATCTACCTAAAGCCTTCTGAACTGTTTTCACTCCACACTGAGATGAAATAGGCAGATTCACTGCTGGACTGCAGTAGTGGACTCATGACTCATGTATGTGACATGATGACTGTCATGTTCATGCTGTTTTAACAAAGTAGATTCCCACACATCCCACACATCATGCAATCTGAGATTTTACTGTTGGTCTAGGACGGTAATACAAAATATGTCAATATGTAAACATATAGTTCTCTGCTGTATCAAATTGAAAACAACATGAATTATGCATGATCTTAAAAATGAATTCATTCATTCATGTTCAGTAAGTGCTTTATCCTGGTCAGGGGTAAAATGGACCCGGAAACTGCACACAGACAGTAACCCAAGCTCAGGATTGAATTGGGGACCCTGGAGCTGTGGTGTTGTAATCCTAATCTGTTTTAGAAGTTCCAGTCAAGACATTACAGTCAGTTGGTGGCAATAATAACAATGCTGAATAATAATTTAAATGTTATAGTCTATAAAAGGTTTTTTAGTTATTATAGTATTAGTTAATCACGTGTTCTGTTTGATCATGTACAGTATGTAGGTGGGATGGTGGTACTTGTAGCTCTCAGCTCTGATGATATAAGACATCACTCTGAGGCAAACCTTAAGTCTTGTGTATTTAATTATACAGTATAAGGTTCATATTCTTTTCAAATGCTAAAGAGGTCAATGTTTGTGCATATTTATCTATGCTAGTTACATTCAGTTCTACCAAAACCCAATGTTGTTCCTCCTGTGTTCCTTTTCTCAAATACGTCAGAAGTTCTGGTGTTCAACTTCTTCCCATTTTTACTAAGTGGTCATCTGAACAGCACTAAAGAGGAGACGGTTATTGTTGTAAGGCAGTCTTCAACTCTAATTTGTGAAATTAATCATTTATTTACAAAGGCTTGGATAAGCAACTAAAATGACTGAATGGTGTCAACAGTTACTTTTAATGTTTATCATTAAGGATTATGGCTTTAAATAAGACCATTTGAAGTGATTTTGTTTAATAGTGGGACTTCATGGGGCCATTTTTGACTAGCGCTGCAGATTCTGTGCAGATGAGACATCTATATTTTGATGGGGGGAGATTAAATGCATGCTTCTTTGTCTGTCCATCTTCATTCTTCTTTTTTTAAGCACGCCATGTTGTCAGTTTTGCTAATCAGACCAGGGAGGATAAATAAATGAAAAATCTATGATAATCTGTGAAAACTCACCGTTTTCTGAGCTATTCTCTCTAGCCCTGTCTGGACCAATGAGCTGCCTTCAGCTAAATAATTTTCTTAAATGCATGTGATTAGATAAAGCTGAGGATCTGCTAAACAGAGGATGCAGCGATGGTTCGTGTTTAGAGAACTTGAACTACAGTATTTTTTGGTTTATTAAATTACTTTGCTGGGTCCTCATCTGGACTGCAGTCTGTCAGTTGATGACCCCTGTTCTAAGTTTTTTTTTGTTTGTTTTTTTTGGTTTTTTTTTAAAAAGGCCAAATCCTTTAAACTGTACTCAAGTCTTTGCCAGATACAACTGTGCTTTATTTAGACTATAGTGTATGATGCACAATGCAGACCTGTATGAATTTTACTCAAGTCCATATCTATTGGAGTGAGGGGTCTGTCTCAGTGTGTGTAAGACTGTTAACCTGTACTGTGTTTAAGTGTTCAGTATGGCTATAGGAAAAGCCTAAATACATCACAAGCTCATGCTTATAGATTGGAGGTTTTGTACCCCTGGTTCAGAATGAAGCTTTTGTCTTGCAGGACTTTTCTGTTCCCTTGTATCCAGGAAATAATGCATGGCTTGCTTTCTCCTAATGTGTGAGGTTTTGTGTTTTGCAGGTACCTCTGAGCACAAGTATGGCACCAATGCGTCTTCATGCTTCAAACCCGAATCTATGCGCAGAGCTAGTTGATTACCAAACCCCAGTCACCCGTCTGACTGATGGCATCGAGTGTGCCAGTGATTACATCAAACTGCAAGAGGACTTCTGCGTCATTGCTCAGAAAGGTAGTGTTCACTCACATTCCCGAACATTAGTAACTCACTGTAGGCCTCTCATTTAGGGTTACAGAAGTGATACAGTTCAGAAAGTGACGAATCACTTTATGAACGTGACATAAATTATGAAACTTAATATGTATGTAAATGTAAATAAATGACTGTTTCTGTGTGCTGTAGTGCACTCACTTCTGAAGTCTGCTTTCAACACTGTTGCCATTGAGAAGGAGAAGATCAAGCAGGTGCTGTCAGAGCAGGAGTTGTCGAGCCAGTCGGCTCAGATCATGACCCTAAGACACTCTCTATCACAGGTCAGTACTGATTTCCTCATAATACTTATGTGAATATGATCTCTAACGCAGCCATGCACCACAAAATGTGTTAATAAGCTTGGTTGTGAGGTTTTACAGTCTGATTATATAAAATAAAATAAAACCGGCATAGATTTACTTTGTAATTAATTTGGTTTGATAACAGGTTAATAAATCATGTTTAAGTGAGAGATTATGGGGATCCCATTCTCCAAAAGCTTTATTTATCTTTATGTCCATAATTGGAAAAGGGGATTAGGTTTTCTTGGATTCATTTGACTGGAATAAAAAATCATTTGGGATTCTGTCTTTGCATTTCCATTTTATCGAAGCAAACCAACATACAGTACATGATATTTCCAAACAACCAGCCAACTTAATATTTTTTATATTCAATAATTAATTGATTTTTGTTCCCTTTGTGGCAGCTGAAAGCTACAATTATATTGCTGTTTGTTTACAGATTGTTGTAGATTGGTGTCGGAGGCTTATGACTGGATGCTGACTTGGATTTTAGCAGAAGATGATTTTTTTTAGAGAGAGAAAAGGCTTAGAAATGCCACAGATACATCGAAACATTGCAACTGTATAGCCCTCCAAATGTCTTTTGTTTAAGCCTGTGGATCATCATTCACATAAAAATCTTTGATTTGTGCTTGGTTTACTCTATGGTATTGTTTAGGCCCTGTCCCAGAACGCAGAACTGAAGACGCGACTGAATCGTATCCACTCAGAGTCTGTGCTGTCAGAGCAGGTGGTCAGTGTTAACATCATCAGCAGTCCTGATGAGGTACAAACACCCCACACTCACCTCATCACCATAAACTTTAGTTCACTGAACATCAGCCTGAACCTTAATTGAACTTCAGATTAAATCAATCTGTTAACTCAGTTTTACTTTGCGTGATTTTTATATTTCACTTCTGATTGGAAATATAGTTGGTAATAATTTTAGACCACTTTCACAAATCTTGACGCTGAAGCTCATGGGACCCTCTGTGAATATGTGTGTGTATCATGTGAATTTGTGTCTAATAGGCAAGTGAACAGCTCCATGATGGGATACCTCTCACTCAGCAGGCCTCCAACGAGAGCAGACTCTCCATGTCAGAATCCGTCTCTGAGTTCTTTGACGCTCAGGAAGTGCTGCTTTCAGCCAGCTCATCTGAGAACGAGGTAAGAAGGGATAGGGTGGAGTATGTGAATCAATGGGTTGGAGGAGGTGAGAGTGAAAGGTTAGAGGATAGGTTAGATTAAATGAGTGGTTAGGTATGAGAAGACGTATGGATGAGATGAGGTAAGAGGTTGGGTGGGATGAGAGGATGGGTTATATGTGGACATTGGTTTTGAAGAGTTAAATCAGATGAAAGGATTGGTTAGATGACTGACTGTGGATGGATTGTATAATAGATTGGTTGATATGGGAGGATAGGTTGGTTGAGACGAGATGGGTTACATGAGGGTAATAGGTCGGGTTGGATAACTTGAGAATGGGCTGGACGAGGAGATTTTTCTACAGAACAGTTTAGAGAATGAGTTGGTTGAGGTAAGAGGATGTGTTGGGTATGGTAAGGGTGGGAGGATGGTTGAATGAGGTGAGATGATAGGTTGGACAAGGTGAGAGGCTGGGTTCATACTGCATGAACTGTGGTTCCTTAGTTAAACTGTTACCAAGTAGGTGTCCATGAATGTGTAGTAAAATTATAAACGTATGGAAAATTGTTTTGCAGCTGCACAAATGGTGACATGTGTCTGTGTACAGATAATTAGCCCTTTGTGAGGACACATTAATAAATGTCCACTTTTTGAAAAGCTAAAACAGCCTAAATATTTCTTTTTTTGGTTACTGAGGATAAGGTTAGGGTTACGTTCAGGTATAAACATACACATTAATTAACTACAGTAATAATTGTCAGTGGGAAGGTCCTCTTAAAGATACTAAACCTAACATGAATGTGTCTGTGTGTGTCTGTGAATGAGAGATGCAGTACAGAGGTAGTGCATAGTGCTCTTTAAGTGCTCTGGCTCTATTGATTAGGTCACTATCAGGAGCTTAAAAATGCTGCATTGGGTAGTACTGCAGAGTGCCAGTAGAACAGACCTGGTACATGCACACACAGAGACACACACTGCAAAGGCTCAGTTAGTCAGCACTGGAGAGAGAGAATGAGTCAGTATGTCAGTATGAGTCAGTAAAATGGTAACTAAATAACTAAACCCAGTCCCTCACCCTTCTCCTTCTCTCTTTCCCTTCCCTCAGGGCTCTGATGATGAGTCTTACGTCAGTGATGTGAGCGATAACATTTCAGAGGACAATGCCAGCGTAACAGATAACATTTCCAGACAAAGTAAGCTCTACCCCTGCCTTGTCTGCCTCTTTTTTCCCCTCTCTGACTCTTATCCTTGACCCAATGCACTCATGTCCATTAGAGAAAGTAGATAATATGATCTAAGGGCAGTCTTTTGTGCTGCCTTCTTTCACACACACTTAGACCCAAATGTATATATATATAAATAGATAGTCTTTCTTAGTATCTCTCTTAACTCTTTTAATTCAGTTCAAGAAGCTCAGTTTTGCTCCAGCTTGGTTACTCGTTGAATGCTGTGATATTGGCTGTGAGCAGTGTTGCTATGTTATAAAGCTAATCCAATCTAGAAAGGCAGCCCCACTGATAAATCATTTATCATTTATCAATTCTAACCTAATTGTGCACCTGTTATTAGACCTGTCTAGAGGTCCTCCAATCAAGCTGCATAAAATAGGGTTCCCCCTACTCTCTACTCACTTAAAGACATGGACAAATTTGTTGGTACCATTACAGCTCATTGAAACAGTGCTTTGTTCCTTCTTAAAAGTGATGAAATTAAAAAGCAAGGTCTTATTTATACCTGCATGCCTTTGGTATGTTATAGAGTAAAGCAAATAAAGTGTGAAAAGAGATAAATGATTGCTTATTTTACAAAGATATTCTAAAAGCGTCTGGACAGACCCTAGAGAAGATGATAAATAATTGGATTATAATGATATTTCAGACATGTCTTCAACCATGTAATCAGTCATTCAGTCTGTTTAAATGGAGAAAAGTAGTAACTGTGCTGTTTGGTATCACCAGACTTAACATGGATCAGAAAAAGCAATGAAGAGAGTTGTCTGAGGAGGACAGAAAGAAAATTATAGACAAGCATGTTAAAGGTAAAGGCTGTAAGACCATCTCCAAGCAGCTTGATGCTCCTGTGACTACAGGAACTAATAGTAAGAAGTTTAAGGTCCACGGGACTGTAGCCAACCTCCCCGGACATGGCCGCAAGAGGAAAATCAACCCCAGATTGAACAGAAGGATAGTGCGAATGGTAGACAAAGAGCAAGGAAAACTTCCAAAGAGATACAAGCTGAACTCCAAGGTACATCGGTTTCTGATCGCACCATTTTGAGCAATAGTTGGCTCAATGGAAGAAGACCCAGGAGGACTCCACTGTTGAAAGAAAAACATAAAAAACAAGACTGGAATTTTCTAAAATGCATATTGACAAGCCACAATGCTTCTGGGAGAATGTCCTTTGGAAAGATGAGGCACAGCTGGAGCTTTTTGAGAAGTCACATTAGCTCTATGTCCACAGGCATATAAATGAAGCTTTCAAAGAAAAGAACACCATTCCTACTGTGAAACATGGAGGAGGCTCGGTTATGTTTTGGGGCTGCTTTGCTGCGTCTGGCAGAGGGTGCTTTGAATCTGTGCAGGGCACAATGAAATCTCGAGACTATCAAGAAATTCTGGAGCGAAACGTACTGCCCGGTGTTCGAAAGCTCTGTCTCAGTCGCAGGTCATGGGTCCTCCAGCAGGATAATGATGCAAAACACACAGCTAAAAGCACCCAAGAATGGCTAAGAACAAAACATTGGACTATTATGAAGTGGCCTTCTATGAGCCCTGATTTGAAACCTATTGAACATCTATGGAAAGAGCTGAAACATGCAGTGTGGAGAAGGCACCCTTCAAACCTGACACAGCTGGAGTAGTTTGCTCAGGAAGAGTGGGCCAAACGACCCGCTAACAGGTGCAGAAGTCTCATTGAGAGCTACAAAAATCGCTTGTTTGCAGTGATTGCCTCTAAAGCTTGTACAACAAAATATTTGGTTAAGGGTACCATAATTTTTGTCCATACCATTTTCAATTGTTTTAATATTTAAAATATTCTGTTAAATTAAAAATAAAAGCAAAGTCTGATTTTTATTAAATATGGAATAAACAATGATGGATGCTAATCACTTTTGTCAGTTTTAAGTTATTCAAGAGAAAATTGTGGGTTCTTTTTTTTTTTTTTTTTCATGGAAGGGTACCAACAAATTTGTCCACGTCCGTATATTCATCTTTAATTGAAAGATGTTTTGCTGGAGGTGTATTATGGAATCTTCTTCACCTTGTAGAAATTCGACTTGACTGAAAAAGATGGGAAAACAGATATCGTAATATATATTGCGTATGCTTCAGTTCTACTCTTCCTCATGCATGACAGAATAATCTCTGCCTCTCTGGAAGATAAAGTGTTTTATGTTTGAATCTGGCTTCTCATGATTGTGAATACACTCTCACTCTATAGGCTATACAATATAAAATATCTATTTGGCCGAGAAAGATCAGAGCTTGAAGAGGGGAAGACCTAAACTCTTGGCTTTGAGGTGTAATGCCATCTCTCCTACTGTATCATTCATTACCTCCAATAATCACTCTGTTAGAAAAGAAAACAAATTGTGAGAATTGTATCCCTGCTGTTGGAGCAGCAAGGCAGCCATCCAGCTTAGCAGAGTTAAATTAAAATATAAGGGTTCTAGTGTCCTCCTATTCTGTAGATTTTTGTTTGACATTTGTGGTATTTGTAATATATCCAATAGATATGCATTAAATTGTAGACCCTATTTACATCTTGCACAAATGTGTGATCTGTGTCTGGATATCATATGTCTGGATAACATCTGTTATTTATGCCCATTCTTGTTGTTTGTTTAAGATTGTGTTTCTCACACTAGATATGCAAATGATCTGTGCTAGCTAGGTGGAGTGTGGAAAGTCACCTAGCTGGATGCAGTTTGATTTGAGATTATTTTATTTTACACACTTTACTTTTCCTCTGCCATGGAAAGGGTTGTGTTTCTCACGAGTCATTTACTATTTTTGGAAGATGGAATAGCTTGATTCTGTCAAATGCTGTGGACAGGTTGTGCTGTGGCGCTCTGCTGATCTGTTTACATTCTGATTACAATATATTCCTTATGCGTTTGCTTCTGTAGTTTAATCCTATGCAATCTCGATCAAACAGCTGGAAATGCATGCTCGGGTGTAAATCAGGCATTAGTCTCATAACCTTTACTCCCTGTACTTCATCCCCACAGTGCCGAACGGAGATGTGGCCGGGGGCGTGTTTCGAAATGGGAGGCGTACATGTCTGCCTGCTCCGTCTCCTGACGCCACCAATATTAACCTGTGGAATATCCTGAGGAACAACATCGGTAAAGACCTGTCTAAGGTGGCCATGCCTGTGGAGCTGAATGAGCCTCTTAACACTCTGCAGCACATGTGTGAGGAGCTGGAGTACACCGAGCTGCTAGACAAAGCAGCTGAGACTGATGATCCCTACGAACGCATGGTGAGTTCTAGATATCATGTTATCATTTTCAAAATGCTTCTGTATTTTAGAGTAACTTAGCATAGTAAGAAAATTAAGCTCCATATATTCCATGTCTGTAAGACTTCTAGGCAGAAAATGTAATTTCACTATAGGTTCATTTTTCCTCTTTAACCTTTTAAATAGTTATTCGCTAAGATCTGTATTCAGAATTGGCTATTTGAGTTCAAACGTTTGATTGATATTTATGCAGGGAAATCTCTGTGTATTCAGACTCAGATTATGCGTGTGATTAACCTGAATTTCTGGACCGCCTCGTTCAGATTATTAAACTTTCCTGTAGCTTCCACCATCAAAGTTGCCAGGTTTTTTCTTGTGTAGAGCTCTTGTGACAAGAGTAATTTTGTTGTGTCTAGACCACTGCCTTTGAATACAAGCATTTTCCTTCAAGACTGAAAAATCTGGGGATAAAAATGATGATGTAATAAATTGGATGCACAACTTAAAGTAACGTTTACATGGATCCGATATTAACCCGATTAAGACAATACTCTGTTTAAGAAACTACCATGTAAACAGTGATTATTAATGACCTTAATCCGATTAAAGTCATACTCGAAGTAAACACAAATCGAATTAAGACATGTGGAGTATTCCTGTTTTAGTCGCATTATCGACGTGCATTACAGACATGTACACACCTTAATCACACTATTAAAATCGTGTGGGAGTTTTCACCGCATTTTGCGATAGGACACGTACACACACGGCAGTGCTCAACCGTTTGACGGCAAACAAGAGAGCACGGCTGCGTCCGAAACCTATACATGTATTTCAGCTGCTATAAAGTAGGTAAGTATGCGGTTTCGGACGCAGCCCATGGCTTCAAGCAGTCGTCTATTAGCACGTATAGCAGGACAAATAATTAACTGCACTTTTAAAATTAAATTAAAATTATAAATGAAACACCCCAAACTGTATACGGTACAATAACGAAGATGAACTGTATGTCGATACGTGAAATTCTGGAGGGAACGTTGGACGGCGTGGTGTGGGGACGTAATGACTTGTGCTGTTAATCGATCTACGTTCTATAACATGTAAAACGGGAACATGAAAGGAATATTCTAAAAGTAACTCATGTAAACAGCTTAATCAGAATAGGGTCAATAATTAGATCACTGCTGTCCATGTAAACGTAGTCAATAAGATAGCAAATTGAGGTAATGAAATCATAATATACGCAGTGTACATTTTCATGCTTTCATTATGCTGTTTTGAGTTTTAGAATGAATGACTTGTGCCCTTGTTTTGTTTAATTTGCACTCTTCTTTAAAGAAAACAGTCCCATGGTTTAATGGACGAGCTGAGAATGCAGTCATCTGCTTACAGCTACTTTAAAGTAGCCCTAGGTGGTGTTCCTAATTTTACTGTAATAATCAACATGCCATATATAATTCAGTTCTTTAGATAACTATTGAGTCCAGTTAAGACGATTCATCTATATACTGTATTTAATATTGCCCAATTATATTGTGTTGTGGTTGTGCAATGTCATTATCGACTCCTCATTTCACTCGCTTAACTCAACTTTTCTATGTGTATGGCCCTGAATGTGTATACATTGCTAGAATAGGTCATGTCCAACAGCAAACTATCCCACAACTATGAACTTTATAGAATCATTCAACCTACAGTAGCATAAAATAAGGACAAGGACCTTATGGAGGAACAAATATTGCCCACAGCAAGTAAGTATGTACAGTACTCCTGGAATAAGAGGCTGTGTGTGTGTGTGTGTGTGTGTGTGTGTGTGTGTGTGTGTGTGTGTGCGTGCGCATATTCAGGGACTAAATGTTCTCTGAAGTATCTTCTGGCCTCATTAAAGTTGTTCAGCTTCATTTTATCCTCATTTCAGCTTCTATGGCCCTCACACAGACTAAATCACTTTACATCCTGTGTCCTTTAAGGTGACATTTAACTAAAGATTCATGTCAGATATTCACAAGCTTCAGGATCCTTAACAGAGATCTCCTTATGAGCTAGAGCGCATTTGATTTCTTAAGTGTGTTTTTCTTTCCTTGAACGCCTCCTTTCGTATAGTCATTCAGTCAAGCGTGCTTGTCAGCAGTAATTTCCTTTAACGGTTTTCTTGCCTGTGTATGGTGTGTGTCTCCTGCTAATGTGCGTGTAGGCGCTGGTAGCTGCGTTTGCTGTCTCAGCGTACTCCTCCACATACTACCGCGCAGGCAGCAAGCCCTTTAACCCCATACTGGGAGAGACGTACGAATGTATCCGAGAAGACAAGGGCTTCTGCTTCTTCTCTGAACAGGTAAGGCATCTTCAGCTTGTGCTTTTTTTTTTCTTTTTTTTTTTACTCCTGT
This sequence comes from Stegophilus panzeri, assembly GCA_024331685.1. Taxonomy (NCBI): domain Eukaryota; kingdom Metazoa; phylum Chordata; class Actinopteri; order Siluriformes; family Trichomycteridae; genus Stegophilus; species Stegophilus panzeri. The sequence continues at coordinate 9,957,733 of JANDJT010000199.1, read as the reverse complement.
CTCACAGGCTACACAGTTATACGGTCCACATTAACACAGCTGACAAACGTGCAAGCAGCAAATCACGGTGATGTAAAGTAAGTCATTTAGAACTAGTGTCAAATTCACGGAGAGAAATATGGTGTTGTTACAGCTCTACTGTTATTATGCAACATCTCTCTGTGTGCGCGTCTGTCTGGTTTTGTGAACACATGTACGCAAGGCCATAAAAAGCTCCTGTCCTCTGGTAGAGAATCTCCTCTGCATAATTGCAGAAGACCTTTGTCAGCAGACTTCTATTCTCTGTGTGAGTGTGTATGGGAGTATACGTATGTATGCTCACTGTCCACTTTATTAGGAACACCTGCATATGCATGCTGTTATCTAATCAGCCAATAAAATCATGCAGATACAGGTCAAGCGCTTCAGTAAATGTTTACATCAAACAGCAGAATGAAGAAACAGCGTGATCTCTGTGACTTTGACCGTAGCGTGGTTGCTGGTACCAGATGGGCTAGTTTGAGCATTTCAGAAACTGCTGATCTCCTGGGATTTTCCACACACAACAGTTTCTAGAGTTTTCACAGAATGATGCGAAAAATAAAAAAACATTGAGTAAGCGCCACTTCTGTGGGAGGTAATGCACAGATTGTGTCGAGTTGCCAGGAAACATATAGTAACTCAAATAATCACTGTTTACACCCGTGGTGAACAGAAAAGCATCTCAGCATGCATAAAGCATAGAACCTAGAGGTGGATGGACTACAACAGCAGATACCACATCAGGAACTCCTGTCAGCCAAGAACAGGAATCTGAGGCTATCATGGGTCCAGACCAAACAGGACAATTGAAGATTAGAAGAGTTTGTGCCCATGATAGCTTCAGATTCTTGTTCTTGGCTGACCTTAACAACCATGCTACGGTTAAAGTCAAATAGAGATCACATTTTTCCCCCATTCTGATGTTTGATGTGAACCTTAACTGAAGCTCTTGAACTGTATCGGCATGCTTTTATGCATTTCGCTGCTACCACATGATTGGCTGATTAGATAACCGCATGAATGTGCAGGTGTTCCTAATAAAGTGGACAGTGAGTGTATGTGTGTGAGTGTAAGTGTATGAGTGTGCAAACTATTATGCTGATAGAGTAGAAAATCTCTGATGTGTGTTGAGGTGTTTCTAACTTTAATTCTAACTCTCGATTTATATTATTTGTTGTAAACCTGCCTTCTTACAGCAGGGACTCCAGGTAGCGTCCAGAGCAATGACTCGCAGCCTGAATATCGTGAATAATCCCTCTTGATAACACATCTTGGAGGTGAAAGTAATTGTTGAAGAATTACAACCACTTTGGGTTGGATATTTTTGGGTAGCCAGTTTGATATTTTCCCTCGCTGCCTCACTACTGAATGCAGAAGGAGACCAGGAATGATACAGAAAGTACTGAATGAAAGCTGAATATCTGATTCAGCTACAACTTTGGTAACTTTTCTGAGATTAAACTGCATTAAAGCAACAGGATGTGTGATTTTGTTGAGAACAGCATGTTGCCGAATGTTCTTTTTTTTCTAATCATAAATCTTCTGAATTGCAATCTGTGTTTTAAAGTCAGGCTATAAAAACAAACAAATGTCAGAAATCAAATTCACCAGAATATTTATCTTGTATTCTCACACAATTTGTCTGATTCATACGCTGAATACATTAGGATTATTTTTGGATTAAGGACCAGTATCTATTTTTGGCTTATATAAAAAGTTTCACGAGGAAGGGTCATAAAAGGCTTCATGCAGAACACATGAGGAAATTTCAAAATCTCCTCTGGCTCATGTGTGTATTTTTTCTGTGTTCAGGTGAGCCACCACCCCCCAGTCTCTGCCTGCCACTGTGAGTCCAAAAACTTCACCTTCTGGCAAGGTAAGACTGAACTATTCTGTTTCGCCGGTTATGTCGTTCATTGGCCAGATAGTTTTCTCTTCTTTTTTTTTTCTTCTGTTTTTTGTTTCTCTCCATATTCTCTTGCCTCTCTCTGCATGTATCATGAACTGGACATAAAATCAGCCGTAGAGTTTCCCAGCTGTGCTCACAGTAAACTTAGTACAGTACACCCCAGGTTCCAGGTTTCTGTGTGCTTTTCCAAGATGTCATATTGCCACTGGCAGGCAAAGATGATGAGGTTTTTTTGATCCTGACTATTATGTGTGGGCATGTTTTTATATCTTGAAAAAATTTTTTCCAGCTTTCATTTAAAAAAAAATAAAATTAATAGTCAAGAGGTTTTCTTTTGGTTATGTTTAAGTGTAGGCATAATATTAATTACCTGCATTAATTATTATATCAGTGTAAGGTCCTCACAAGGATAATAAGACAAATGTGTGTTTGTAATAATTCATTAGATGTCAGATGGAAGAATAAGTTCTGGGGGAAGTCTATGGAAATCCTCCCCATTTGCATCGTAAATGTCATGCTTCCCAGGTACA
>JANDJT010000199.1:9924911-9941430 GCA_024331685.1 Stegophilus panzeri | reverse complement strand
CGAGTCTGCCCTGTAGAGGTGCGCGAGGATTATTGCGAGTCTGCCCTGTAGAGGTGCGCGAGGATTATTGCGAGTCTAACCCATACCACTGTGTGAAGTCCAGTGTGAGTCTGACCTGTACAGGTGATGTCTCCAATGGTAACACTGAAGATGAAGAGCGGTTGGTGGGCTTCTCCGTCTGCTCTCTCCATCATGTAAAAAGGCACATTGCCAGTTTTAGTGCCGTACTCGTGAAGCAGCTGAACTGGTGTTTTGTCAAGAGGGACATGTTGGCATGCCAGACCTAAGCTGAAATTGAAAAGAAATAAAAATGTATCTTGTTAACGTCAAGTAAACAAAGAGCACTGACCTAAAACCAGGAATTAGATTAGGAAGTACAAACAGGAAACTATTCCCAATACAATATTCATAAAATCCATTACACAACCGTGCAAGAACAGTCCAACCTGCTGCAGTAACCGCTACAGGTTTTAGTTAATGATGCTTTAATCTATTTTCCTGCCATGACTTTATCTAAAGGTAACCTACTAGCCTTGACTTAGCCGGATGAAACTGATACTGCAGAGCCGGCTAGCTAAATTACACATCTTCATATAGTATGCTTATTTTATATTCTTGAAAAGGATTTTCTACACTCTTCCCAGGTTTTTTCCAGGCAAATTAAACTACTCTGTTTCAATCAGTGAGTTAGCCTCAGTTGGCTAGCAAGCTAAACATCTAGCATAAAACATTTAGCTAACTAGCAAACACTGCTAATCAGTAAGCCTATACGAACACTGGACTCTATGTCTCCTTAAAATGCTTAGAAGCAATTTGGTACTGCCATGAAAAGTTCAAACTTACTCAGTTTCAGTCATTATTAAGGAAGTTCTCACAAGTCGCAGACTATTTTGACATCCTATTTAATACAGTATTATTCTACAGCGTCCAAAAAGCCGTCACCTGGGGGTTTGGAGGCGTATTTGAGGTTATAACCAATCAGAGACTGTTTTAATTGACAGACATTTGAACCTATTACACGCTCCGCCCCATTTTTATGCTACATTCATGTCGGAATTATGGTCAGGGAAAGTAATAGTAATCAAACCAAAAGTTGCACAAGAACATCATTTCAAATTATTCTGATACCCGATTTGTCATAGTAGGGACTTCTCTATTTTTTCACATATCCTGCCTAAAAAAAAGAAACCATAACAGAAATTCTAGTGGTTTCCACTACAAATACCATTAAAGGCCATCAGCTAACAATTAAAACCATTACCATTATTAGTCCTTAATGGTATCTACAAGACAACATGCCAACAAGGCAACAAATTACCAATAGAGACCCACAGGGACGGTTACAGTTTCCATTTAAACCATTACAATGTCCATTATAACTATTAAAACCACTACAAATTCTATGATGGTTTCTATTGTATTTTTCAGCAGGGTATACTTTCCATAACTGCTGATTAGGCCATAGTTACTGGCATTTCTGACAGCTGATTGCATGATTACATGTTTACAGTAGGTAACGCGTAAATACGAACTAGTCTTTGTGTAAGTCCACAGTCATAATTTATCCATCCATCCATTTTCTGTACAGCTTATCCTACACGGGGTCATGGGGGAGCCTGGAGCCTATCCCAGGGAACTCGGGGTACAAGGCACGACAGGGTGCAAACCCATCGCAGGGCACAATCACACACACACATTCACACAGACAATTTGGGAATGTCAATCAGCCTACAACACATCTTTGAACTGGGGGAGGAAACCAGAGTACCCGGATGAAACCCCCGAAGCACAGGGAGAATATGCAGGCACACACAGGGTGGAGGCGGGATTCAAACCCCCAAACCTGGAGGTGCAAGGCAAACATGCTAACCACTAAGCCACCGTAGTAAAAGTTCTCAGTTTTTCACACTTAATTCCAGTTATGTCAGTGTAAGAATTAGTAACAGTTAATATTGTAGATACAATGTGCATTACCACTACAAAGTGTTGCTAGGTCTGTGTGTGTGTGTGTGTGTGTGTGTGTGTGTGTGTGTGACAGGCAGGAGGTGCTACAGGATATGCAGGAACAAGTGGGCAAGTTGACTGCACTGCTCCAGGATGAACGCAGATCACACCAACAGAGTTACCGTGCGGTCAGATACACAGATGCACTCTCCTTCCTCTGAGTCTCTCTGCTCTGTCCCATATGTAGCCTCTGTTCTCATAAGACTTGTTTTCCAAAGTAGATTTGCTTTCACTTATGTCCCTCACAGCACTCTCTTACATTACTAGATACCCCGACTGATCTCTCTCTCTCTCTCTCTCTCTCTGTCTGTCTCTCTCTCTCTGTCTCTCTGTCTGTCTGTCTGTCTGTCAGTTCTTCTGTTCGGCAGTGTTTCATTGGCATGAATGTTACATGTCACATTTTTGCATGACACACATACAGACGTAGACTTTCACACATGCATCATTACATTACTTGGCACTTACAAACACCAATAAAATTTAAATACATTTTAAAAAATAAATAAATAAACAGGCAAAAAGAGAAATTAGTGTCTGTCTCTCTCTCTAGTTGTTGGATGAAGCAGAACTCAAGGCTAAAAAATGCAGGCAACATCATCAGCTGGAGATGGAGTAGGATTCAAAGATTCTTTTTTGTCACCTCATTTTGATCCTTTCCCATTAATTCTCCATTACAGTAACAATCTCTCTCTCTCTCTCTCTCTCTCTCTCTCTCTCTCTGTCAGGAAACTGATGCAGGACCACAGGTCTGAGATGAGTAAACTGGTTGCAGCTCACCTTAGGACTCTAGAGGATGAAAAGAAATGCGCTGAGGAGCGCTATGGTATGATCACAGAGGACTAAAATTTAACTATGGTCAGCTCACAATGGTGTAAGCCCAGCAAACAGGGGACGTCCCCCAGACGTCGCGAACATCCACTTAGGTCCGCATTTGGTCCGGTTTATAATGTTCGCTGGCGGACGTTCCAAGGATGTCAGAGTCATAACGTAAATCATAACACTACTGAATGTGTTAATGTCCCCCGAACGTCCATGTGTAGGGTCCCCTTGACCCCTTTGCTGCAGTATCTTTTGTGCACTTTTCTAGCCCCAACCTTCAGGATCTTGAAGTTTGTAATCTGATTGGCTCTCTGCACTTTTATGTATACCTTTCCTTACTTCTTTCATTATAGTGCTGCTCAAAAAAGACTATGATTTCCTCAAAAGCTCCTTCAGACCCTACAAGGTATGAGTACCACATCTCTAATTGATTCTGATCTAAAGCCACTTTATAAGAATTTTGGAGGATGAGCTCATGTATATGTGTCTCTGTGTGCTGTGTGTGAACTAGGACAGTGTGTTTGATGACAACTGTTTGAAGACTGAAGAGGAGCAGAAAAGATGCCTGAAGAGGCAACTCTTGTGGTGTGAGTCCAGGCTCCTTGCCATAGGGCACTATCTAAAGAGTGTGGTGAGCTAGCAATCTGCTAGTGAGTGCACTAAATTTGCAATATAATTTTACTCTTAAATAGTATGAAACAGTAAAATGGCTGAATTAATATGCCATGTATCTGCAGGGTGTGAGCTATACTCACTAGAGTGTGATCCTTTTTAGTGAAGGAGCAGCTGAATCAGAGTAAGGCAGAGAGAGAGACACAAAGAATGGCTTTTCAGTCAGAGACTGCAGAACTTCATGGCAATTTTGAAGTTGAGGTTGAGGTAAGCAGAATATTTGGATGTAGTACATGTTAATTCTCAATATGGAATCAGTGCAACTGGCTATAATTCGGTTTGTTTCAAATAATATAAATATTGCTGTCAACTGGTAAATGAAGATAAAATAATGGGGCTGCAAAGGCTGTGTTTCTGAAATAGGCTTATTTGACAGTATATGTTTGTATGTTCTTATGGATGAATGAGCCGTGTCTGGTTTCTTCTCTTAAAGTTGAGTCAGTTAATCCATACTTATGAAAGGTTTTTAAATTGTATCTTTTTTTTGGACAGTAAATTGTCATTAATAATTCCATAAGAATAGAAAATGGGTGATTTTTGTGCAGGGCTTGAAGACGCAGCTGAAAGAGAAAGACGTTACTATCAGCTTACTGAGAGCAGCTCTGCATCAGATTCAGGAGGAGCTTAACATTCTGGTTAGATGTGCAATATTTTAATCACATAATCATAGCACTTTGTTGAAGAAAGAAACAAAAGCCCATGCATATTTTTTTGTCAAATGGTAACTGAACCTATCTATAGCTTGAATAAATAGAAATATTATCGTTTGTAATTTGCCTGTATCCTGGAGGAGAGGATGAACACTTATTCAAATCTTTAATGGGCAATGACTTTTGGTGTTTTCTAACAGATCTGCCGTTTCTCTGAGCTGGGAAAAGGGCTTTAACAGCACCACCAGATGCATCAATGACCAGGAGCAGGCTAACAGATAAATATTAAGTGCCCCTCACAATTATACACAGGTTCACTTTAACACTTGCACAGTATGTTACACTTCATCCCTTATGTGGAAATATCAATGCAACATGCAAATACCAATGTGGTGCTGTGAGCTGAATATAAAATAACTGAAGACAACCTAGTTTTATTCCTTTAACAATCCGACAGTTATGGAGGAAAATGGATACAGTGCTTAATGACCAACTGAGTTTATATGCATGTGACAACCCCTTTAACTGAGACTTCTGAAACATGCTGCTGCGTTTTTAATATTATTTTCTGATATTTGTTTTGACTTTTTGATATTTATAGCAATGGTACCATGCTGTGTACAGGTGTGACAAAAATAACAGTCTACAAGGGATTTCTTTTCAATGTAATTTATATTAAAATTTTCAAGAGAGAAATAGGTTACCTTGACTTGATTTCCCATAATAAAATTACACATCATTTTATCATTCATTCATCTTCAGTAAACACTTTGTCCTGACATGGGGAGAACATGCGAAACACCATACTGTAAAGTAACCTGAGCTCAGAATTGGAGTGTGTTTAATTCATTTTGGATAACAAAGTATTATAAAAACAATCAGACATACTTTACAAGCGGTATCTAAAAGTAGTCTGGTCTCAACTGATATATTTAATTTCTATGATGAAATGTCCCACAAGTATTTTCACATAAAGCTTTACCCCATGAACTTTTACTTGTTCATAATCACAGGTCTGCAGTAGTATGGGATTAATTTTCCATCAAAAGTATTGCAGTCACGGATCGAAAAATCATAAGCGTGAATCAAAAATTTTAAAACGCATTTACAATTATATTGCACAAAACTGAAACATGAATTCAAAGTTTTCTGAATCGCACATATCATATTTTCCTTGGTTATTTTTATGCTCTCTGATATTTTCTGCTCGTTTTCTATTTTTGAACGCTTGTTTTTCCCCTTCGCGCTTGTTTCCACATTCTCCGCTTGCTTCATGAGTTTCATGTAAATTAGGGCGGGCTTTAGCGTCACCATTGGTCCACTACAGCTCCTCCTCTAGTCAATCAACCGAAGAGGGGAGTTGACGTCACTCCACTGCGACTCATGGCTGTTTTGTGTGCAGTTCAGAAAACTTTGAATTCATGTTTCAGTTTTGTGCAATATAATTATAAATGCGTTTAAAACGTTTTGATTCACGCATATTATTTTCCGATCCGTGACCACGTTGTTTGCTATTCTGATAACTTAGCATTTATTTTTCAGTTCTGTACAATATATGTTTACATGTGTTTTTAAATGTCTGATTCATGCTTATTTTTCGATCCGAGACTGCAATACTTCTGACAGAAAATTTATCCCATACTGCAGGTAGTCAAATGAGAGTCATAATCCAAAGTCAGTATAAGAAGCATAAACCCAATTGATGACAAATAACAGCACAAGAAGGCACATGGGTTAAAACAAGGGCTACAGTTAAACAGTCTTTCAGTATGATGTTTACTGAGTTACTGAACTCAGCAGAAATACATTTTATGTACCCAATATAAAAAATAGATTTGAAAAATGTTTTACATTCTCCATAAAAATAGGTAATATATGAAGTATCCTCTCATCACATTTGCACTATTGTTAAACCCCTAATTTAATTTGGTGTTTAACACACTTAGATACAGTTAATATCCACATTCATGATGGAAAACCCAAATGTAATGTACTGTAATGCACAGTAAACTGAAGGTAGTTCAAGTATGGCACATGTTACAATTAGTGGTACAATTCTGTTGTCTACTGCTGTTGTGTCTTTCATAAACTGTCAGTGGTGTGTGCGTTCATCCTGCCTTAAAATGTCAAATAATTAAAATATATATATAACTATGACCATTTAAAAAAACAGTTCCTAAAGGTTTTGAGTAAGATCTTACATACATGTGCATAGGAATCCAGATAAAGAAATCAGATAAATGATGATTCAGGGGGTATAGGGTTTTTTTGGTATAGGGAACACTACTCTCTTAGTCAGTGTGAATTCTGGCTTTGACATCTGCTTCCTGGTTCCAGTTCTGTCAGCCTTCTTGCTCACATCATTGTTCACTTTAGTCAGGATGGACAGCAGATCAGTACCACTACATGCAGAAAATAAAACACAAAAGTTAAAAAAAATTATATTTTATGCACAAATATATAAAATGCACAAATACTAGTTAACTGAGTCATAAAAATGACATCACAGGTGGATAACCCAGCTTTACAAGCATCACACAAGTCATAACATTTCGAAAGTGAAACTGTCTTCAGCCCAAAAATGTTTTTGCGGTCTTATAAAGCCACATGACAGCCACAGTGCATTTTTTTTTTTAAATGCCACCAAAACCTGAGTGGCATTAGTATGTAAATGCCTTAACTGTAGTATTGGTTGAAATTTCTAAAGATCGTCACCTGATTATTGAAAAATATTGAACAAAAAGTGGGTTTGCTAATTTTTTTTGCTAAATACCACCACCGTCTTTAACATTATATAGTGAAATCATGACCTAGACATTCTTGCAGAAGCTACTTGGGAGTATTCTGAGTTTATGAAACACTGGTTGACTAATTAGAAGTGTATATGGATGCATGGTGAACATGATGTCTTTAGGGGAAAAAACGACGTTTCTGGTATAAGGTTCCTTTTAATCAGTCACTGCCACCTAACAGTGTAACTGAGATATTTATTGTGTGTTTCCTACTCCCATTCATTCCTGTAAGGCACATATCAGTTTCCAGACAGGACGACTACACTATATGGCCAAAAGTATGTGGACACCTGACCATCACACCCATAAGTGGGTCTTCCCCAAACTGTTGCCAGAATGTTAGAAGCACACAGTTATCTAGAATGTCTTTGTCTACAGGGAATATTATCCCCTTCAGTGTTGAAATTTTCAGATGTTATTAAAACCTTGAGGCTGGGCTGAAAAGCATTCATGATTAAATGGGTTGGCACTGAACCACCTTTAATTAAGGATTGGCGGATTCTTATTAAGGAAGTCATATCTCTGGAAAAACTGGGATATGCATTAAAAAGTCAATCTAATTTATTTCATTAACTGTGGTGGGCAGATCCCCTGACAGTAGACTGCAGGTTTACTTGAACAACATTGTACTCATTGTGTAATACTGGAATTTTGATTATGATGCCCCCCCCCCCCCTTATCTCGCTCCCCTCTTCGCCTGTAATTGTACTATTTTCTGTTATCATAATTTGCTTGTGTTTCCAACTCTGGTTATTATGGAAACTGGCAATAAAAACAAATAAAAACGCTAAAAGTTAAAATATCCTGCATTATGCATTTTAAATACTGAATAAATAAATAAAAATTATATATATATATATATACACACACAAGCAGTTTGTTACTGTGTTCCCACATCTGTTCCCACAATTACTACTGCACTTTATATACAGAGGTGCTATTAAGAAAATTCTAGTATGTGGATTGAAGAAAAAAATTATTAACTACAGAGAATTACAGGATGTGGTATGTGCATGCTCACCTTGGCACAAGCTGTTGGAGGTTCTTACACAGTGACTGAATAAACCAGGTTCCTTTAAATTTTTCTCTGAATGAGACATAGCCTGGCACTGTCGCCATGGCCACAAGGTAGTCAGCCCCTGCAGGCATGGACTCTCTGGGCACTTCAGCATCACAGAAGAGCTCCATGTCTGAGATGTTGTTAGGACCATCTGACTGAAGGAAGACCACATCCTGCTCCTGAATGCCCTGACAGGCCTGGATGAAGAAGAGTTTGGGTTTTTGTTGGAGGGAAGGGCAATGATTGCCATCCAGCAGCTCCATCAGCTCCCTTAGCAAGACTGTCTCTCCATCCACCCCATGCACACCACCCTCACAACCATGAGTCAGCACACAGCACACCACGCAGTCGGCCTGAGTGTGATCTCGCCTGCGCAGCTCATCCAGAGCATCCAGCATGCTCTGCCTATTGCAGTCCTGCCTTTTCACAATTTCAAACCCCAGCCAATGGAGCACAGCAACTAAACTCTCTGCACACACACACACACACAAACACAATCCACTGTAACCCTATTAGACTGACCAAAATTAGTTGAAGTTGGCTTTAAAGCATCACTACTTCTTAATTATTTCAGTGAAAGAAGTTCTTTGTGAATGTAAAACAAAATGTGGCTTACACCGGACACCAGACAAAGAAAGATGATGCTGCCTGGTGCATTGTCCACTCTGTTGTGTATATTGTACTGTGCAAGTCTAAGTCACATGTACCACATATACGAAAAAAAAAAATTTTTATGAATGTGCCGACATCTAAAATGTTCTTAAATGCTTTTCTACTGTCTCATTAATGCATAAAATTAAGTTCCAAAGCAAAACATTTATGGATACATTTCATACACCAATAATATAATCCAATTAGGGTGTATGAGTGTTTACTGCACTGAATCTATAACTATATTGACTGTTGTGAATAATAATATGATCATGAAACCATCAGAAACGTTAATATACTCTACATCAGCTTTACTCAGTGGCACAGCTACAAATACAACATTTCATGCTACTACATGTGGTTTGAGTGTATATGCATTAGTTGTGCTTACTCTCATCTACGTCTGTCCCCTCTCTGTTGTTCATTTTTGGACAATTTGAGAAATCATAGTTGTTGATGATCAAGGCGAATCCTCTCCAATCTCCACTCATGTCATACTGCTCCAGCTTCTGCAGCACAAAGTACATCAAAGTACAGTCATTCCAGACCAGGCACACACACCCCACACTGAAAAACTTCAGAATTACTAAGGAGAAATTTACCGGTGTGTTATTTTGGTTAGGCTCAGGAAAGCTCAGGTTCCTGTCACCTTGGGCGAGGTTTTGAGTTTCAGAAAGACTCAAGTGAGCAAACTGTTCTTGTACAGCATTACCTGGAGGCCATATGACAGAGTACACACAGCTAGCTAAGCATGCATACCAAATGATACACAAAAAATACAAACAAATCTGCATTCTGGATACACTGTGTAGCAAACTCCTATCACCAGTCTAATTTCGTTCAAAGCAGGAACAGCACCTTACAGGGTTTTTTCATGTCTTTTTTCGGTTTTCACTCCTTACCTGAGAAAGAAGTCAGCAAGGAATGCTCCTGTGAAATAGACAAAATATGCAACATGTTATTAGTCTGTTAAGGGGAAATTCTAATCCTTCAAATAGACAGCAGAGTGTTAACCAACCTCGGTGGACAGCGGCTGACTACAATATGAGGAGGGCTCTTCAGGAGACGCCAAATCCAAAACAAGAACCTCATTAATATCAGATCAATCTCAGCAACATAATATATTATTATAGAGCTTACTCTGAAATTGTACCTTGGTGGTATGCAGCAGATACAGTGTCCTCAGGCTAATGGTATAGAACATTGCAAATAAAACAAGATAAAATTAGGAACACAAGAACAGGGGTCACATAGTCAACAGTAAAGGTTTTCGTTTTTTAACAGTTAACTTGGTCTGCTAAAAACAATCATGTATAAAGTGTGATGTGAGAATAATAATGCCTAGTTGCTTATATAATACCGGAACTGGTCTGGTGGTTACTGAGGTGTCCTGGGAATCAGACTTGTCCCTGCATTTCACTTCTTCAGGAACACTAGAACCTACCAAATGAATAGCCAATCAAGGGTTAGATTTCTTAAGGTAGATGGGATACTCAAAACTAATTGAAACGATAAGTGCAGTGTGAACAAAGGACTGGACAAGGGATTCCTCCTCCTGGATTATTTTATTACGCAAGTAGTCAGATCACAATGGTTAAGCCTTGACCTTGCTAAGAGAATTTACAATAACAGTAAGCAACTGGATTTAAATTTAGTCTGTGATTGTTTTTGTCTAGAAATTCTTCATTTGTTTTCATTTTATGCTTCTAGAATTCTTACTTTGTCTTTTGGCACATTATTCATTGGCGGGTGAGGCATAAATAAAGACATACAATGGAATTCGGAGCAACAAGTTCTCTGACCCTTAGCCAATCAACAAACAACATGGTGAAAGGATCTGGATTGAAGGATCTGCAGTCACATTACATAAACATTGTCATGAAACATGTCATTCTTAAAATGTTTATATAATGCTGTCTTATTTGGCACATACACTTATTTTATGGTCATACAGGTGCCATCACCCTATTAGGTTGGGTAACAGCTAAAGTTAAATATTCAAGTCTTCATAATTTACAGCCCTGTCATTAGTATTTACATTTACAATAGCCTATAGTACATGCTATACTATTTTAAAAATCATTAAGACTTCTTCAGTTGTCATTCTGGGTGAACATTTCAAGATTCTATGTAGAACCCAGTTGCCCTATCAGAAATAGAAAACTAGAAAAATAGAAATATAGAAATAGAAGCCTTAACAACACAAATAAGCTTTTAAGAGCATTTAAAGAACACTATTTTCAGAGAGTACACAAGTAGTGATATGTGTAGACAGTTTTGTTGCAGTACTGCTCAGCACAGTAGTTCCTTTGTCAGACAAACACTTAAGTTTAGAAGATACAGTTTTTTAAATTATATAGTTGAAACCTACAATGTGCTTATTGCTAAATGTTGTGAAAGCTGAGACAAGGAATTTTAATAGACTTCCTAAGTGACGGACAAGAGGTCCTTACTGGTGCTTACTGTCATTGTATTTACTGTCTAAATAGTAGTATAGGTAGATCTAATCAAGCTTTCATTCTATAGCTGTAGTGTACAAACCTGATTAAGTCTTTTATTCTAATGTTTGTACTCTTGATGGGTAACTTAGCATTGGACTAAAAATCAATGCTAAATTCCTTTAGAGTTGTTTAATCTTGAAATATTTTCATCACTGCATTGTAAAATGCATACAATATCATGCAAGTATGTTACTCACCGATCTCCTTTTGATAAAGACTGATTCTTTTCTTTAAATGAGGGCATACAGGTCCAATGATGCTTTCTAAAGTGCCAAGGTTATCCGCATCCATGCAGCCTCTCTTCTCCATTTCCAGAAACAACTGCAGTACTGTCTGTAAATGTGTTATTATATCAATAATGTTATAATATAATATTTTAGTGCCTTTAATTATTTATCAATTATTGTTTCTAGATTTTTTACTTTATTGATCTGTATAATAATAGTACTGTAAAAAATATTGTAGTGTTAGTGTATTGATTGGAATACAATAAAATGACAGTACAGTATGAGTTAGTGTGTGTTTACATTGGTACACTCACCACATTTGGCTGTAGTTTCCTGTGTGGTAAAGTGTCGTGCAGCAAAAATTTTATAGTGCGCAGATCATCATCTGAGATGTTCTCTGACAATTCAAATAACATCCGCCTAAAATTTTAAAGAGATAAGTGATTTTCAAAAATCAGCATTTTGTTTTCAAGGAGGAAACCTAAAAAAACCCCTACAAATATACACATGCACCTTAGATTTTATATTTAGAAAATGAATATTTTAAAAAATTTATTTTAAACTGCTTCTATTCATTAACCAGTGAGAAGTACAAAAGCAGCGTGTACAGTATATTATTTGACAAGGAAGTACCAAAAGATGTACCCCCAAAGTGCTGCACTGACCTGAAGGGGGAGACACGACTGCCTGAGAGTTGTGGATTTAATTGCAGGTCTCGGATAAGTTTATCACGTTTGATGATCTTCAGCAGCTCAACAAGCAGACTCGAATCGTCAGAGGATAGCAGGTCATGATTCTGCAGCAGAGAAAACAAATCTCTGGCTGTGACTACACCACTGAGATCTTTCCTGAGAATATCAGAGCAGAGGAACACGAGCTCCAGCATCTCATTCTGGCTCAAGGAGTTGTGAACCTCCACCAGAAGCTTCGGGAACTCCTGGAAGTACATGAAAAGACAATTCAGTGTATGTTTCATCATGCATACCTGAGAAATTACCAATCTAGCAATTCAACCTTACCATTACCAACCTTAACATGTACAGTATATAGATAAGAGGCAAAAGAGCTTAAAAACAGCAAAGAAATTGTATTTATTTATTTGTTTTAATTCTGTATGTCCCTCCTGTAGACAATTCATTAGAAAATAGGAAAGTAAAAGTGACTGGGGCATAAATGTTAAATTATAATCAGGTAAATGACCATATTTCCTTGCCTGATAAGTGACATTCAAAAGTTATTTTACTACACCCTTGTGGTGGAATTGCCTGAAAAAAATAACATGACTTAATTCGTGTGACTTCATCTAAGGGACTGTGGTCATCTAAGATCTTGATGGAGAAAACATGGCATATGCTTTGGCCAGTTTTTTTTTTTTTTTTTTTTTAGGCTATAATACTGTAATAAAATAAGCATAAAGTTCGTTCAAATCCTGTGCAGACGTTTATAAGTGAATTATGTTCAAGATGGATGGACATAATTATAATTAATGATGGACTGTAGGTGCATTTGTCATATCATAGCAAACTAGCGACTCCATTTCCCAGAATGCACCACCTACTGCCCCCCCCCGTCTTTAATGCTAAAGACAGCATTAAACTGTGTTTTAATCAGGTGAAATGTACAACATTACTTAGGCATACCACTTAGTAAGCAAGTTGATTTTTACTGTGTGATTTTATGTTCATGTCACTTAAGATTGAGGTCAATGTTTTTTTTAAGCATGTTATTTTTGTTACTGCTGTGAAAAATGAATTAGAGAACATCTTAATATGTAGTCGACTCTCTTTATACAAAGCTACAATATGGTGATGATGACTTTGGAGAAGATCTTGGAGAAGCCATTTGAATAATTCATGTTATTGAAATTTGATTTATTAATGCAGTGAATCAGTATGCTGCAAATAAATAACATTTTAAGAAGTAGAAAAGCTTATAAAACGTGTAAATTACTAAATAACTGCCCCAATTTAACTGCCCCAATTTACCCCCATTAATATTACATACACTTTTAGTTTAGTTCATTATAATCCGCATTTGTTTACCAAATGGGGACACTTCAATCTGACGCACTTTACTCGCTGAACTTGATAAAAGACTGAGTGACTTCAGGCCTAACACTGAATAACCGCAGGCCATTTTTTAATCTAAAAAAAGTGGAATAAAACTAGTCTACATAAAACCTCCAGAGTGTGCGAGGAAAGTGAATAACATGAGATTCACTGGACTAAATGCTAAATTCCGTACATTAGCGTCGGTCTAATGTACTCACTACAAATAAGCCCCTTTTAATTACCTTGAAATCGGGAATGTGAAAGACATATTTAATTAAAAAAAAAAACAAACTTATTTTTCAATGTCTCGTTCATCGGAAGCTTCCTTTTCTGTCACCACGGCTAACTAGATGAGTCTTAAAGGATTTATTCTAGACTTACCTGGTCTTCCATGATGAAAGACTTAATCAAGAGGACGGGTCTCGGGTTTTTTCATGCTTTAACCAGTTGTTATAGATAGGGTTTTAAACACAACAAAATCTGTCGGATTTAGTGGGGAACACATGAGCTGAGTCACTAATAATTCTGTTAGTTTATTTTTCCTGTAAGAAAATGCAATGAGAGAATGAAAGTAAGAGGAGTACTTGCTCCAGAGATTTCAGTTCCCCTTCAGTGCGCATGTGCGACTTCATGACGTTTTCTCCTGTGGCTACATTGAGCCAATAAGATCCATCTGCAAAATTCCAGGACAGAAGGCCAGGAGCGCCAAGCCAGCAGCGCCCAGTCTCCGGCCGGAAGTGGGGGCGGAGCTAACGACAGCACGTCATTATGGCGAGCAGCAGCAGTTCCAGGCGTCATCGCGTTTTTAACTTTTCTTTCTGAAGTTCTTTGTAAAGTTTTAAAACTTGTTCATTTCGCCAGTATTTGTTAAAACGTATAGAACTGAATTATTATATATATTTTTTATATAAACTTAACAGTCTTAAGTCTTATGTCTTAAGTTTTCCATTGAATTATTTCATTCACAAGTAACGGTGTCTTTTTGTTTGTTTGTTTGTTTGTTTTTTGTTTTTTCAAAAGGTTCCACTCATCTTTGTTGAATTGTGTTATATGTTTAATACAATATAAAAAGTATTTAAAATATTTTCAATTAAAGACAAAGATTGAGTTTGAAGTTTGATATTTTTAATTACATAAAATAAATTTTTTTTTTTTTTTTTTTTTTTAAACTTAATACTCAAGTAAAAATAGGTATTCTTTAGCAAACAATTTCAGAGCAAAAGCAAAGCAATTCAGAGATAATGCATAAATAAAGCTCCGGTCACAGAAATAACTTTTAACAATGAAAATAAATAAAAACAAAACTTCTTAAATGTATCTTATGTAAGTTGGAAGTTCATTACACCACTGAGGGATAGTCAGTTTGAAGGTTCTGGAAAGGGACCTGAGGGAACATAGACCTCGAGGAGAGTATTGAGCTAGGGGGATGCTGTTTCAGACAAGGTCTTGCATGTGAGCATCAAGGCCTTGAATTTGAGGTGGGCAGCTTCAGAAAGCCAGTGGAGGGAGATAATGAGGGTTGTTTTGGGCTGGTTGAGAATAAGGTGTGTTGCTGTATTCTGAATCATCTGAAGGGGTTTGATGGAGCTGTCTGGGAGGCCTGGGAGTAGTGCGTTGCAATTGTCATCGAAAGTCACCCCAAAGTTTCTGACTGTTTCTGGCTGGTTGTCTTGAGTGTGGTTGAAGCAAGCTGTACGGTGGGGTTGTGCTTAATTGAGGGATAGGCAGGGATGACGAGATGCTCCGTTTTAGCTACGAAAGTCATCCAAAGTTTCTGGCTGTTTCTGGCTGGTTGTCTTGAGTGTGGTTGAAGCAAGCTGTACGGTGGGGTTGTGCTTGACTGAGGGATAGGCAGGGATGACGAGACGCTCCGTTTTAGCTAAGTTGAGCTTAAGGTGGCATTCCCTCATCCAGTTTGAGATGTCAGACAGGCAGGCAGAGAGGCATGTTGGCCTGAATGTTGGCCTGAATGCCCAGGTCCAGTTACTTTGGAATCCTATGACAGGTCTTATCCTTGCTCTTTTACACCAGTGCCTTGGTAAGGCAGAGCAGCTCCACTGTCCTACCCATCTGCTGTAGCGTCTGGAATTCAGTGAAGCACCAACAAATTTGTATTACAAACAGCAGAAGGGTCTCTACACTATGGGACAAATTTTGGCATTTGGAGTCAATCTCTGAATTTTATATAATCACTGAATATTTTTGCAGGCTCACATGGGTTGAATGAAACAAGTTGGCCTTGAGTTTGGAGGTGATATTTGAGGACACATGTCAGCATACTAGCTCAAAATGTATTTCTAGAGAATTACTAGAAACAGTAGCTAAAGCATTTCACTTATTTCTTGACTAAAATCACACAAGACTTTGTTTTTAATAACATTCATAACATAAATTGTTGAAGATTGCAAATTGTTCCTGTCACACTAATGTTCTAGAAACTTTGTGATTATTATAGATTATTTTCAAAAACTATTTCACAGCCCTAAACCAAACTGTTTCTAATCAATAAAGAACATTTTTAAAGTTGTTGTTGAGAAAAGAAATGTTGATTCATTATGACAAGACAGATGGGAGATTAAGGATATCTTATATCTATATTGTTAGCATACAAGATTCTTTGTGAGTTAAAACTCTCTCTTACCAGATACAAAGGTTTTTCCAATATTAGTGGATTTTCACGAATAGCAGTTTCTTGTGTAAATGCCCCTATCAACAATCCATTTGTATCCAGTTATCAAAATGAAGCCCATTTTTCATTGTTCCTAGGCAAAACATATGGTCACATTAAAACATTAAAGATAGTAATGCAAATATTACAGCATAAAATGTTATATCCACAAGCAAACCAACTGTTACGAGGTGATAACTGCCTACATTTTCTTACATAAGTGGGTACATTAATGCTAAAAGATGAATTACAATATCCCACAGAAATTGTTACCTTTTCTTTTGTTTATAAAGTCCTCATTCTCTCCACATATTTTAAATTATGTTGAATACCAATTACCTCTTTTAGGTGACCAAAGATATATATATATATATATATATATATATATACATACAACTTTAAAAAAAATTAAAATAAAATAAAT
>JANDJT010000199.1:9885952-9917981 GCA_024331685.1 Stegophilus panzeri | reverse complement strand
AGACTCAGAAGGGAACCCATCCTCATCTGGGTAACAACGGATAGTGTGAAAGTAAAGGAAAGTTCATTATGGTTTTACATGAAGTCTTTGTTGAACTAGTCCACTGTTCACTAAAGGAGACCTGTATGTGGTAATTGCAGTCCTAAGGCCATAGCAGTAATTGTAATCCCAGCAAACACAGTGAGAATGTCCATGTGGAATTGAGGTCCAAAACCATTTCCATGGTTCTTCAAGCGGCATCATCCTCAGCAATCTCCAGGCTGTAGCCTCCAGTTGATGAGAGCTCCATCCAGAGGTAGGGCATCCGGGTGGATCAGGCAGGTCCGAGGTGCAGAAAGGGTCAGAATCACTGGCATCTCCATAAAATCATGTGTGACTCGACAGAGGGAGAGAGGGAGAGGGGGGTAAAGATATCAAGCTTGTGGCCAACAGTACTGTACACTCGTAAATCAACAGGTATCTCTGTTTGGTGTGTCTTAGTGTGCTGTGTATAATTGAGATAATTGATGAATATTTCTCATTTCATGTACATTACATTTCAACGGTTGACAATCCCGACTTACTTCGAGGTAAAAATGCAAAAACAATAATGTTATAGAATTTCTACATGGCCCCCCTGCTGCCATCTGGCGGCCCCCCAGTTTTAGAACCACTGACTTAAGGACTTGAATTGTTGTAGCTGTTTACCGAGAGTTATTTCTCTAACGAAGCAGAGTTCACACCTTGAATCGTTGATGACATAGATTCCCCGCCCGTGTCCCACAGAGTGAAGCAGTAAGTGCGCAATTAAGAGCAGGAGGTAGTGAAAGCCCCCCTCTGGCTTTCGCGCTCTTCTGCCTTACACCGCGCATGTGTGTGTCGCGCTCATGCTTTTAGCAAAATGCCACATGAATGAGTGATGGATGCGTAATTACTGCCCAAGGACGGGGCCGCACGCATCGGACTAGAAAGCCTCTCAACGGCCTCTAAAATGTGCATTAGCCGTCGCTTCTGGCTTGCTCATTGGGGACAAATTTATCAATTTAAAATTTAGATTGGAAATTTGTATATTTCTGTAAAGCTGCTTTGTGACAATGTCAATTGTAAAAAGCGCAATACAAAAAAAAAGAAGTCGTATTGCCACATGTGTACAACCCCTTTTTTCTCCTGTCACAAATGCCTGAATGGGCTAAAACACTGGAATTTTCATTCATTCAAGTTGGCAGAAAATGATAAGGTCAAAGTTATTACGGGAAAGAACGATGACGACACTTACATCAAGTGTGTGGAACAACAATAGATTGGGTGCGTGGTCTACTAGCTATAATATTTGCTTGATGGTCTGACTTGAAAATACAGAACAATATAGGACAGGTATGCAGAGGCGTAGCCGCATGGGGGGTTATATGGTGGTAGGGGCGTCGAATTTAGTAGGGACTCTAGGGTTAGGGTTAGGGCTACCAATATCCAGCGACTACTGAACTGTCCCTAGCAATAATTTTGATCAGACAATTAAAATACATTCATGTATATAATCACTGTTGTCCGTCGGTGTCTTGTGGTTTTTATTATTATTTTTTATCTAACCTTTATTAAACCAGGAAAAGTCTCACTGAGATTAAGAATCTCTTTTACAAGAGCGTCCTGGCCGAGACAGGCAGTAGCACAATTTGTGGTACACAAACGGTTAACAGATCTTGTTCTCTACTATGAGTCCCGCCTCCCTAACCAACATCGCTAATAGGGTTGTCTTTGCCGTTTCTTGCTAAAGTGTCAAAGGCTGTAGTTACCATAGACATACAGTACATAAACGCCGCATTGGCCTCTTTGGCCCGGTGCTGTGGTAGGTCAACGTGTCCGCCATATTGATCCGGGCAAGACTGTCCTATAAACAAATAGAAGTAAACAGGGGAGCTGTGGTTTTTCTGGATAAAAAGCACAATAATGTTTACATTTCTCAAACAATTTCAATGGTTTATGATCTACGTGGAGTACAAAAAATGTACTGTCTCCAGTTACTTACAATTGTTATAGTTAGACTTGGAAAATTATTCATTTATTCACGGTCATAAGGAATTGTGAAAACTCACGCTTGTCAAGCATAGATTTGGCTTCTTTTTCTTGGTTAATAAACGCTGAGACGTCCCTAATGTAATAAAATTTAACGTAGGCCTACATGAAATATGCATAAAATATTTTCATTGTGGAAATGTCTTTTTCTGTCTTCAATCCCATCTTTTAGCTTTTCTTGTGCTCCAGGTCAGAATTCTGTTAACAAAGCTGGTTCATTTTTAAATACTGAAAAAAATCGAACTATCTATTGTGCATCTTTAAGTACTAATAATTGACCATCATTGTACCAAAATGTAACAAAGTAGTAGTAATAATAATAATAATAATAATAATAGTAACAATAAGCCATGATTTGATGACAAGCTATTAAATCTTTATAGCCTATGGATACACCTACTGTTTGGAGATGAGTGGGGAAACTGAAGACAGGTGATTTATCTCCATCTCTAATCCTGACAGTCTGACCTGGCCTGTCAAAGTTCTCTGGCTTGAAATGCTCACTGCAGCTACTTACAGCTACTTCACACTGTCTCAACTGTCTCTCTTTTGGAAACCTTCCGTGTGAGAAAAGTTAGCTAGCCAACTAACTACAATAAGTCAGTCATTCAGCCAAAACAAAGAGCTTGTCATAAAAGTCAGTTTGCAGAAAAATGGCAGTATATATGACAATCTCGATTATCTGCAATTTAGTTTATAATATAAACTATAATATAAGCTGAGACTTATTAGTGTTGCCTGGACCAATATGGCGGTGATGTTGACCTACGATCCAGCGGTCAGTGTGGTGTCTATGTATGTCTATGGTAGCTACATCCGGTTGTACAAAGCACCAAAGCTCCGTCAACTAGATGCACATCAACAGTTCTGTTCTGTGCACGAAAATACAGGACAAATCCATCGCATCTCATATTGTTCAGGGACAGGGCATTTTTTCAGCGCGTGACCATCCCGTATTAACGGGATGATTGGCAAGCCTAAACGTTAGTTTGTGTATGTGTATACTTTGACTTGTAAAGTAGCTCCTAATGCCCACCTTTCTTTTTTTGGCCCTATCCTGATTCAGCATATCACCAAATTAGCCTAACTGCCAAACACACACACACACACGAGCGGACATTAGGAGCTACTTTATAAGTCAACATGTCGAAGTGTCACTTCAAATATTTTCCCAATTTCTAATGTGTAGAATCAACAATAATGGTTATAATAACACTAAACTAAGCCATAAATGTTTTTCCTCGATGTTAATGTGGCATGCATCAATGTGTTATTTTGTCAGGTCAGGTGAGAGAAGCAGTCCTGCCAGGTAGTATCTTGGACAGAGCAGGAAGAGAGGCAGGTGGAGAGGCAGGGTCACAGGTGAGGTCGAACAATGACATGGTGATATGTTAGTAGTGAGATTCAGTTGCACTGTAGCAGCTAAACCCATACGGTGATTGCTTAGTTGTGCCTCCCCTTGGCTAGCAACACCAAACTAGCCTAGTTAAAAAAGTTTTATATTTTATCAGTCTGGTATCAGTTCTAAATACAGTGACAACACCTGAGGCAGGTTTTATAATTAATCCAACTGTTGCTGATCATGTCATACATTGACAGCTAAGTTACCTTCTATAAAACAAAACTTAGGCTACGAGCTGAGCTGGAAAAAATGCATGAAGAAGAATCTGGGCTCAGCCCCAGATGATGAACAGTCCAGCTAACACCCCTGTTTCAGACCATAACACATTTTGCCACATGGTTTAGGGTGATTATCTGTATGTTTTCACAAAACTTACATGGGCTTGGATGTTTTATTTATTTTGTGAGAATGGGTCTCCAGACATGTGACAAATACGAGATATTGTTGTCACATGCAGGGAGTGACCAGTACTTGTCAGATCTACTTGTAGGTCTCTTGTCAGCCTCCCTGATAATTTAAAATCTTGTCCTGTCACAGTTTTGGCAGGACATCCTGTTCTTCGAAATTTCACTGCGGTGCCCCATTTTCTCCACTTGTTGATGATGGCCTTCATGGCGTTCCATGGTACAGCTAATGTTTTGTACCCCTCTCCTGATTTATACCTTTGGACGATAATCAGCAGAAATCAAGATTATTTGATGACTTTTGAACATGAGTCTAAATGTGATGAATTAATTCTGAGCAAATTTTTAAAATTTGATTTTCACTTGAATTTTGTTGGTGTCACGGATTTCCCATTGCACTGACCATGGGAGCAAGAAGCGGGCTCAACAGCCTGTACCATGACACCGCGCACTTCCAGGTTAGTGACACTGACTTTGTTTACCTTCGACACGTGTGTTTTTGTTAAGGTTTATGTCTTGACTTTGCCCCTGTCTTGTTATTGGTTGTCTCCCTCATGTGTCACCATCAGTCACAGCTGTTCATGTTTTATCTTTGATTTCATTAGTATTTAAACCCCTTGTGTATCTTTGTTCGATGCAAAGTATTGTGTGTTCTGTGTTTTCCACCAGATCCATACCAAGCGTATTATCGTCATGGTTCTCATTTCAAGGTTTTGATCCTGTTTTGTCATCACGTTTCTGATTCTTGTTTCACCTAGTTTATCCTGTTTGTCGTTCGCCTGAGCATTTGCCCATTTTTGACTACATTTATGCTACACAATATGGATTTATCTTCCTGTCTCTCTTTAATAAAAAGCTTTAACTGCAATTGCACACCTCTCCGTGGTGAAAGTTGGTTGCTATATCACGATATAGGTGGAAAAAGATCTGACATGATTTATCTTGATCAATTTTTTTTTTCATCACAGAAACCTGCAATTTTAGTAGGGGTGTGTAGATTTTATATTATCTGTATATACTAAAGCTACAAAACATGTCAACTTGATGGTACCTCAGCAAATGAAAATTATGCTTTGGTACCTTTATTTCTGAGAGTGTACTCCAGAAACACTCGGCTCTAGTCTTGGTGAGCATGGTTCTAGCCAAATTTGGTAATTTCTTTGCTCCTAATAAATTTGGTCATCAATTGGACTCAAGCTCCTCTGGTATAGACAGTCAGAGCTTATGAAATGTAGAACAGCTGAAATCCTATTCCATTACAGTTTTGTAAAGGATGCCCTTCCTTTTCAGTAAGAATTGCAGCCTAACTGTAAGTAGCCTGTAAACTGTAGCCTACTGTAAGTTCATAGAGCATTTCTGTAGCCACTTGTTTGTAGACTGGCCTTGGTGTCTGTATGCATTTACACAAAGGTTTTCTTGTAAAAAGTAAAATTAGCAATGCAAAGGAAAACACTGTGCAAACAAAATAATTAGAATCAGATCTGCTTGAAATGTAAAACATTTTCAGTTTATTGATCATTATGTTTTTTATTTGATTGAACTTCTGTACATGTACTGTGAATAAAGGCGGTAAGTGTGTTTGTCCTCTGCTCACAACAGAGGACTAGTCAGTATTTAATGAAAAATAAAGCATTACATTTTTAAAAAGTGAGACCTTAAAACCTCATCTGAAATATCAGACAAGGAAATAATTACCGGATTTATTCAAAACCCAACACAATACATTCGCTCCCATAAAATTAAAATACATTCATTCAATACCTACATGAATTCTGCCAACAATTCTTCTTTAGTATGAAGTGCAACAATACATTTAATAGTTTGGCTAATATAAAGAAGAAGAAGAAGAAGATGGCCTTACTGGCAATCCTGGTTTTGTATATAATGGCATTGAACTTATTATCACATCCAACAACTCTGAGTTTGTGCAATATTTTTTTTTCTTTTTTGCATAGTAAATAAAAGTTAGATGTTCTGTAGCTGACATGCACACGTATCCTTCTGTGGTATAAGTTTCTTATTGGTTTGGGGACTTCTTTATATACTAGTAAGTCAACTATTGTGAATGCATGCAGCAAAGCAATTGCACCCTACAGGCTTAGCAAAGAGAGCTAAATGAAGTGCCACATCTTAGAAGACCTCATCTAAGGTCAAAATTAAACATGTATGTGTAATTACGCATTGCCCCAAGATGTCTGTGAAGGTTTTCAGTCTTCCAGGGCACCAAATTGTTTAGCACCAGCAAGTCAAATTGACAGGACCTGCAGTGTCATTTTGAAGAAGTTGTCTCTACTCATGATGGCTTCAGCAATTTAGACCAACTGAATTGGTTCAGAAATGGATGAGCGTTGAAACATCTTCAAGTTTATACTGTATGTAAGTCACTTTTTTTGACTTACTGTTACTTGACACCTCCCCAGAATGTGATATGGCAAACTGTCAGGGATTTCTTTCTGTGTTTAATTGGAAACCTCCTCCATGTCTAATCCGACATATTACGAGGGGAAAAGAGTTCTCCTTTAGGCACCCAAAAGCCTGCAAATATTTCTTTGGCTTTAAGTCACTGTCAGGATCAAATTCAACAACTGCAAGAAGAATCGTATTGGCTTATCCAGTTTGATTCCCTCAGCAATCCCTCACCTGATATATATTTGTATACAACACATCTGAATCTGAGATTTAAAACTACAGTTATATATTTGTGTTGAACATGAAGGAGCAAATTTGATTGTATGACTGTTTCAAACTATGCCTACTATACAACATGCTCTATTAAAAGCAAAACATAATGCTGAAACAGTCAGAGTGAAATCATCTTACAGATCAGCACCTTAACTCAATCTCTGTCTGTGCAACTGTAGAGTCCAGTCTACTCCATGTCTCTATGTGATATGTGTAATACATTAAGGCCTATATGCAGCTGGGTTCAACTTGATGTAATAAACCACTGAGGAAGTCGCAGTCTGTGGCGATGTACAATCTGTCCCAGAGTAACTGCAGTTCACTGAGCGGAACTAACCCTACCTCACACTGATGTAGTACCAGAGCAATGGGATATCTGTTCTCCTATAGGTGTGAAAGGGCATTTTCTCCTTTCCCTTTCAGAGGGTTTACTGCTCTTTTCTGTGAAGTATCAGTAAGCATAGGTAGCCATGCAGCCCTTTGCCCAGGGTGTCAGAGTAGCTGGTGCTCTGTGATGAGATGATGAAAGTGGGATTGGTCGTTATGAAAGATGAAACCTGGCAATTAAATCATCTCAGTGAGCTTGGGATGTGAAAGAGGGCAGAGCTGAGAAGCTGCATTTCTACACAACTAATATGTGGTTTTGTTATCTACTGTATATCATATTTTATTTTATATTATATTTATAACTAATGTCAGAAAGAGCAGCAAAAATTGTAGTCCAGCTGTAGATTACTTAAGAAGCTTTGGAGGATCACCGTCCATTTTCTCCACTAGATGGCGGATGCGTTTGGGTCATACCTTCGCTTTTTGACGTTTCTTGCCATTGAGATGGTAGCGAAAAACAGACAAAAATACTTGGGTTAGATACGATGGTTAAAACTTGAGTTTCATACAATAATATACTTAATAGTGTTCAACATGACAAAAACACTGTTCAGTTCTTGACCCACTTTTCTTTTGACAGCTACATGCAAACTGTAAATTTACACCTGGTTTTGGAAGGTGGACAAAATCATGCATTTGCAGTCCTATATGTTGAAACATGCACAGTGCTTAAATTGAGATTGTACCAGTCAGTGGATGAGTGGACTAAAATGAACAGGAATGATCTTAGGACACACATGGAATCCTGACTTGAGAGGACTGGCACTGAGATTAAGGCAAGGGAAGGTCTTAATTATAGCCAAGTGACTAATTTTTGTCCAAGTGCTTATATTACATAGTGTTGACCTTAATCACTAAACTGTGCAATAGTCCTCTGCAAAAGTCATTATACATATTACAATATTTTCACAAGAAGCAATAGTGTATTTTCATGATGTCCAAAAAATTGGTGAGAAGGAAGATTTGGGGAGAAAGGCATTCATATGGATGCTGAGAGGGACCATGCCTCAAAATGATGTCTAGAACAATACCATGACTTTCAACCCAATGATGAAGGCACAATGATGCATTTCCTTTGCTACTTCACAAGGAGAAAGAGGAAGAAGAAGTGACATGATCTGCCATCTTTTCTAACCTCGGCCATACCATGCCAGGTCCTTGCAGTAGTATAGGCACATATCATTAACAAGCCTCTGGCTAAAGTGCACAATGAAATGCTCAGTGAACCTCATACCCAACACTGGAGGTCAGTGGCAAATGATCAGGGACAGTTTAGTCATAATAACAAAATATGCTTTAAATATCATATGATTACTAAAACTTCAGGTGCCGCAAAGGTTTGTATCAAATACTTCAAGCCTGTATTTTAACATCCGTGCCCAGGTAGAGAAGCCTGCATGTATCTCAACTGAAGTTTTATATTTAGCATGCATGGCAAGCTTTTAACCACACATTTCCAGTTCATTTGAGGTTCTGCCACAGTTTAAATGTTACCTCTCCTAATACCGAACTATTAGAAATAACAGGAAATTGCTTTGAGATAGATTACGGTTTCAAATTCAGACTGTTTTGTTGTCTATAGCAGAAGCCCAACTCCTGGAGTGTGTAAGACATATTGATGTTGTAATCTGCAAGATAAACACAAGCAGGCCAGTCCTTACTTAAAGCCCCAGCCTGTCCCTCCCAGCACTATGGCTGCCACCAGGATGGCTCCAGCGATGGAGCCAATGATCAGGTTGGTGGCACTAGGTCCTGTTGCGGAGGGGCAGCATGGGAAAATATATATTTTTAATTTGACTAAAACTCAAACTATTAAGTTCAACTGCTGTTTATTAATATTGTTATAAAAAGTTTAAAGTTGCAAGACACAATCACGCTTGTTTTTTCAAGCAGGTTAACCTCTTTTTACAAAAATATCTACTTCTGCCTAGCTAAGCAGTTCTACTGCTGTTCTTAAATAAGCATTGAATTCTAATTATATTTAATTTGCACTTATAGCGATATAGAAAAGACCTACTAATAAATGTATAAACATTTCCAAAGAAAACTTCATTTGTACACAGTTAGTTATTTGTGATATGAATATCACATTCCGAAATCATAGCAGCAGGTGGAAATTTATTTCCCAGTAACCTCAGATTATCTATGCAAATATTTTTTTTTTTTACTAGGTAGCATGCCACCATAAAAATTGTGATGATGTCAACATTACATAGGCAAAATGTATGTGTGTATAAATAAAATGCTAGTTCCTACTGGTAGAGAAATTAAAGTTGCCATAAACATGTTTTGAGAACCATACATTTTTGTTTATTGTTAAATATTAAATTGCCTGTTGTTAGAGGGCAGTGGTATCTCAACAGGGATGTGATGGCTCAGTGGTTAAGGCTTTGGGCTGCTGGTTGCAAGTTCAAAACCCAGTATGGGCAAACTGCCACTGTTGGGCCCATGAGCAAGTTTATTTATTTATTCATTGTTCTTTTAATGCCATGCCAGCATCAGTGGCTGTTTTCATGGCAAGATCAAGGTAGGTAAAGCAGGGCATTCCAGTAATTCGTACAGCATTACAACAATAAAATCTTACAACATTTCAGCAGCATCAACAACAGCAGCTATATTAGGTCACTTTAATATTCAATAAGAACTCCAGGATTTTTCCTGGTGAGACATTTTGGAAGACTTGGCCCTTGAGCAAGATCCTTATTCCCTAAACTACTCAGTTGTGTGCTGTCTCAAATGTAAGTTGCTTTGTATAAAAGTGTCAGACAAGTGAGTATAATGTAAATGTAAAGATTTGTTCAGTTCCCACCCATTTTGGAGCAAAGCCACTGCAACATGTAACTACTGACGCTAATGCAGTAATCCAAACAATACCCATAGCAGGACTTAATGCCAGAAGTGCACCAGCTCATGGGAAAAAGGTGAGACAGTGCAATGAAGAGGCCTCAGACATGGCTTTAAGGCAATGATAGCTCACAACTATATTTGTAGTCTAACAGATTAATTGCTTTTCATTTAGACATGCGCACATAGTACAATAGTGCAAATCTTTTACTGATCGGTTTTTGGTTAATGAGCTTATACTGTCTAGTCCACATGTGGTAGCTCAGTGGATTACCTTAGTGTTTCTGAACCCTAAATTAACACAACCCCATGCAACGCCTGTTGAGTTGAGTTCCAAAAACCTGAGAGATTAGATTTTACTGATATGAACGCCAGTATCTATGCTCTCAAACAGCAGGAGATGTATAGCAACAGTCAAATGACAAAAATGGGACAGGATAGTTGGAAAGAGGTTCTTACAATCAATCACAGGATACCACACAGACTTAGGAAAAACACTCACATCACCATGGTTACAAGCTACATACTACAGCCACTACACATATACACAAACACGGTCACACACCAGCATAGGCAGGTCACTGCACTGTCACACACAGGGCAGCAGCACCATGGAAAAAATTGCTTACTCAAGTCCCCACCCAGTTCCTCCAAACAGAACCCCCAGGGCCAGAACAGTCCCTGCTAGAGCCCCTATCAGCCTGTTAGTGGCCACATTTGCTGTGCATGAAAGAGAGGGAGCACCATTACTAACCATGCTGCTGCTCTTCCACAACAGCTTTATCTGTGAGGATTGCTTAAAGAGTGCTCTATATTTATGGGCCATCAACTCAATTTACAAATAAAACTTGAAAGCAGATGTGGGTTTGGAAAGTTTGAGACAGTACATTGTTTGTGTGTGTATATGTGTATGAATAAGTGAGAAATAATGACAAAATGACAAACCCCGTGGTTCTTCGTCTTCATTGGAAGCGGGCTCTTTAGGCGGGTCGGATATGCTGCAGTCAGTCCCCGCCCATGTCACATCACACGTACATGTTGCCTCATTATTGCAAACCTGTCAGCCATATAGGCAGTGGGCAGAGGTTTTAATTTAATTATGTTTTCTGATATTTACTAATATTGTATATTTACTAACTTTATTATTTTTTAACCATTCTTTGGTAGAATGACTTGTGTGTTTTGGGTTGTTGTCTTGCTGCATGCCCCACTTCCTCTGAAGATTCAGTTTATGGACAGATGTCCTGACATTTTCCTGTAGAATTCACTGATATAATTCAAAATTCATTGTTCCATCAATGATGGCAGGTCATCTAGGCCCAAACCATGATACTACCACCACCATGTTTCACAGATGGCATAAGGTTCTTATGTTGGAATGCAGTGTTTTCCTATCTCCAAACATAAAGCTTCTCATTTAAACCAAATTTGGAGTGATCTTTGTTGGTCCCCACTCCTGGGGAGGGTATAATGGTCTTGAATTTCCTCCATTTGCACACAATCTGTCTGACTGTGGACTGGTGGAGTCCAAACTATTTAGAGATGGTTTTGTAAACTTTTCCAGTATGATGAGCATCAACAACTCTTTTTCTGAGGTCCTCAGAAATATCTTTTGTTCATGCCATGATACACTTCCACAAACATGTGTTGTGAAGATCAGACTTTGGTAGATCCCTGTTCTTTAAATAAAACAGGGCGCTCACTCACACCTGATCATCCCAGTGATTGAAATCACCTGACTCTAATTTCACATTAAAATTTTCTGCTAAACCCAGTGGTTCACATACTTTTGCCACTCACAGATATGTAATATTGGATCATTTTCCTCAATAAACAAATGACCATGTAAAATATTTTGTCTCGTTTGTCTACTTTTAGGACTTGTGTGAAAATCTGATGATGTTTTGGATCATATTTATTCAGATATATAGAAAATTCACCAACTTTCAAGCACCACTGTATAACAAAATTTGTACATAAAATAGGGTGCTGAGACTTCTGCACAGTACTGTACATCAGTGAGCTTCATTTGCTGGATAGATAACATGAGTGCTTACCCCATGGTTTGAGCAGATGCGGCCGTTGGGCCCGGTAGGACAGGCACTCATATTGAAGAATTGGATGGGCAGACATTTACGATCAAGGCACATCATTGACGGCCCACATGGCATCCCATCCTCCACGTAACCCAGATCAGTGTCATCATCCAATAACACATGACCACCACTGAAATGCAAAACAATGGAGCAAATTCAACCATCCAGTTCATCCTGTAAGGCTGAGGGTCAAGCCTTGATGTATGTTCCTCTCACCTGCATTCAATCAGTCGGCCCTGGTGGTTAAAGGATATGGGCGTGATCTCTCCCTTTATTCTTCCGATGCGGGGTATTGGCCCAACATTAGTGCACAGCAGATACCCACAGAACACATCGCTGTAAGTAGAGAGATGTACAATGACTACAGGATACAGACAGAATAAATACAGCCAATGTAGCAAATGCAGATTACATCAGCACCAATACACCTCATCTTTGATGCAACCACAATATGTCACACCGAAATTTATATATATTTTGGGCTGTAAATACACAAAAAACCAGCAACTATGGAATACAGTTTTAGGCCAACATTAATTACATAAATGTGACATTATTAAGTAATTACTTATATTATTCTTTGAAAGGCCACAAAAAGACAGCATCTTAATCAAAGACACTGTTCATCTGAAGCACCACGTTTTTATGGATAAAGTTATGCACTTACGTTGCCAACTCATATGGCTCAGCGAGAACCAGCCATTTTAATGACATACAGTACAAAAATACATTACAAATACAAACATTATAGATCAGGTTTCCCAAGACTAGGTAGACTGTGCACCCTTTTCCACTAAGACATGTTTGCCGTTAAAAGTGTAAAGAGAGAAGTCACTTACTGCTTTCCACACTGGATCCATTTCTCTCCATCTTCCCCACAGTTCCCTTTCTCAGATCCTTCTGTGTTCAACTTCTCATAGCAGAACTTCTCCGACCCCCCAGATTCTACCCAGATATAGAAATAATACGGAATGGGGGTTAGAGAAAGAGAGAGAGAAAGAGAGAGAGAGAGAGAGTGTGTGTGTGTGTGTGTGTGTGTGTGTGTGTTTGTTATATGGAAGAAGAAAGTTTGGAAAAGGATACTGTATTGTTTTAAATGTATTTATCAGTTAAGTGTATAAATTATTAAGATGTAGCCCCTGTCTTGTGTTTAAAGGGAATAGCGGTGCACTTTCTGTATTATGCAGGACACTGCAATGCAATATACACGAAGTTAAAAATGAAGATCTATGAATTATCTAAAACACTTAACTCACTTGGACCCCACACATATTTGCATTGGTTTTCTCTGGTCTTACACGCTCCACTATAGCAGCGTCCCTGTGTGGATTAAAAAAAAAAAAAAAAACACAGTTTAAAATAGAGCCTATAATGCTTTGTTTATTAAGAGCCATAAATTTATTCATCAATAAATCATACAGAACATGCTTATAAATACTTAAAGTAATTAAATATAATAACAAGCATTTTTTTTACATGCTATAGCTCATGATACCTGGTCAAGATGGCATAATGAGCCATCC
Organism: Stegophilus panzeri; assembly: GCA_024331685.1. Lineage (NCBI taxonomy): Eukaryota > Metazoa > Chordata > Actinopteri > Siluriformes > Trichomycteridae > Stegophilus > Stegophilus panzeri. Next base: position 9,904,594 of record JANDJT010000199.1, on the reverse strand, counting down.
TGTTTGTGGAGGTTAGGAGGGCACTGCAGAGAGAAAGACATATCAGCTTCAGTGAATGTGCTTTGCTGGCTTAAAAGATAAAACTGAACTGAAATGTGAGCAAGCCATATTGATGGTGGTGGAAGATTAGCACTCTGTCCTGCATGTGCATATGTAAAGTGTATTAACTGTCTTACAGTGTTCCTATTGGGGTTAGTGTTGTGCAGCATTAAAATCTTATTTAGGATTATTCCGTCAGGAGGAAACCTATTGTTATTGTTAGTATTCTTCTTTTTCTCCTTCTCCTTATTAATCTCCTTATCTACCTACAGTTCACAATAACTCAAAATCTGAATGGTAAAAAGTTTTGAAATTTGGCACATTGATACTAAAGGCCACGAGTAACTCCCACACCACAAATGGCCCACATGAGCCCATAGGTGGCACTACAGGCCACGCACAAAGTCTACGTGATTGTCCCTCTGCCCCATAAGTCCAAAACATCTGAAAATTATTTCTCACGGGGAACAAAAAAGCCATTGGTACCCATAAAGTCTGTCATGATAGATTTTCCAGTACATTGATAATTTGTCCAAAACTACAAAAATCCTCTCCTCATGAACTGTAGGTCCGATTGACCTGAACTGTGGTACATGTCTTTCTATAGGGTGATAAGCAATAAGGAATCAAATAAAAATTGCCCGAACTATTTTCATATTGGTGAATTGACAACTGTTGCACATATTTCTTGTGTCCGTAAATCAATGGAACATTAACCTATGGACTTGATCTGTGCCACACACACAAAGAGGACACTACAGTATGTTACCATGTTTAATAGCAACCTCATATCTCCAAAAACAACAACATTAAAAGAAATAATATCTGTTATGTTATGTTTAACAATATCTTTATTGTCCGCTATATGGCACTGTTTGTCTTGGATCAAGCCAAAGTACACTTTCGTGCATATAGTTTAAAAGACAGCATTGTAAACTGAATTGTATTCACTGACTAATGTATGTTAATTAAGCGTTTTTGTATTTCTTTTCAATTTCACAAGAAATGTAAGAGAAAATTGTCAAGAGAAATTACATGATGGCACTTATGGAACAAAGTAAAAAGCATCAGATTCACTTTTCACCTGAGTGGTCATTCAAGCCTGTCTATGCTCACTCAGAAACATGTGAGCAGAGGACAGACAAAATGAACTTAAAGTCTACCATTGATCCAAATACATTGAAATGTTGCATCTGTGGGATACATTTCTGTACCATACCAATTTTGAAATGGTCCGCAATCTTGAGAAGGAATCCGCCATTGCTGCTTGCAGCTATATTTTTTGTTATTGAATTTTGTGGATGTTAATATTCTTAGTAGGTACCACTAGAACCTGCCACTTAAAGGATACAAAAGAAGCCCTCACTGAATGTGACATGCTGTCTCTAACCTGTCCAGAGTCTCCTGAGCAGGTCTCTGAAATATCACAGTCATTCACTGCATAGCGACAACTGAAGCCTCTTGGGTAAAACTGTAAGAGAACAGGAAGGAAAATGCAGAGAGAGAATAAAAGATAAATAAGATTGTTACCTTAAAAGCATCCTATTTACCAAAATGTTCTTTTCAACATCCAGACAAAAGACTCATATGATTACATGAATCTGTTGTTAAACACACTCACCAGGCAGGTGCTGTTGCAGCAAGGCCCATCACTACAGTGTGCTCCATTTGACAAAGAACACTTTTTGCAGCAGTCCTTATAGCATTCCTACAATACACACAAAAAAGAAAAGAGGAACAAGACTATCATCAAAACAGTGTTCAAAAATGAACCACCTCTTTTTATCACAGCGTTTCTCCTACAGGCAGTAAATAAACAGCTTCATATTTGGATAACAATATAACACTCACTTTTACCTGAAAAAGCAATATATATATTTTTTTCACCACAATGGCAAAGCAATGACTCACAGCTCTTACACCGCAGTCACACTCCTCTCCCACCTCCACGTAGCCATTCCCACACTCAGTCGGCTCAAACAGCTGCACAGGAAAAAATCCGGATATTACAACATCATGTCACAATGAAGAAGCAATGCAGAACATTCAGTTGTAAAGATCTGCTCATTTCTTCATAATTCTGTGCTTTTATTCCGAAGCTCACATCTTTTGAGGTTTCAAAATATTTCATAATCCTTAAAATTTTGGGAAAGATTTGTTTATAGCAGGTTGGGGTATTGTTTAGAGGGTGATTTGGGAGACGGTCAAGGCCTCACTGTGTTTTATGTCCAGTGTCTTATTTATGCTATGAGATGAGCACACATGCTTTGTTCTCTAAATGGCATGCTGTCATGATTGTTACAGAGTTAATGTAATAAATGTGTTATGTGCATGCCAGCTTAATATCAGAGAAAGTCGTGCAGTATAATTAGAATGTTTCCAAACAGAAATGTAAGCACTCAGCCTGGGCATCATCCTCTAATGCTTTCCTCTTCATCTGATCACTTTATATACAGCACTATTGATGATGCATTTGTTTTTCTGCACAGTGACTTCCCGCTTTCAAATAATTTCCTATCATGCTCAGAGAAATGAGGAAGCAAGCAGGCAGTGAGAAAGGAAAAAAAAGCTGAGAATTTCTCAACTTGATGCAAATAAAAAGTGAATGTTGTTGGATGGCACACAATCATCTTGATTTATTTTTTCAGAAAGCGCTTGTTCCTGGTCAGGGTCTTTGATGGATCCTAGCCCTGGGATCACTGGGAACACATCCTGAATGACTCATCACTCAATCACCAGTCTATTCACACAATTTAGCATTGCCAATACACCTATGTTGGAAGATACAGGAGAACCCATAGAAAATCCACACAGACACAGAGAACATGAAAAACCCCATATATACAGTAACCAGAGGTTAAACCAAGTTCAGTATTGAACTGGGAAAGAACCCTAGAGCTGTGAGCTGGCAACGATGCTTCCCAACACACACTGCTCCGCCCAACACACAGATTGTATAAAATGTGGTGTTACGCTTTGTGTAAAGCTATATGCTGAAATCCATGAAATACAAGTTTGAAGATTAATGATGGCTGTATTGGGTTTTCCATTACCCTTTGGAAGTGTATATATACAATATGTGTAAATATATAAGCGTATGTATGTAGTACATAACCAACAGCTACAATATAGCCAAAACCTCTGTTTTGTTCACAACTCTGGACGGCTACTGTTGGCGAAGCACGTGATTCACTGCCATATTAATGTACTGTGATACCTGTGATGTGTGTAATACCAGCTTTATAAATTATGATAGCTCTTTATGTATACAAAAAATATTTACTTGGTTAGCTGTGGTAAAACTTCTCATGCATACAATCATTACAGTTGGAATGAAGATACACTGAAAGCAGCAGGCTGAGTGAATGCCTCTTACCTTGTTGGGCCTGTTGAATAGGCACGAACCTCCACCTTTCAGAAGGAACTCTTTATAGTCCGAAATACTACACTTAGAAAACCTTCGTGGGTGCTGCACTCTACAACAGAGGAGAGCGGGAGATTGAGAGCCAGCACCAAAAAGGAAATAAGGCAAAATTGTAATTGTCTGAGAGATATTGTTTGGAGTGTAGCACATCATTATCAGAGCTGTTAAAACTGTTAGCACCGTGAGATTTATCATGCTTTGACACCTACTTCCTGATGCTAAACATGCTGATGGTCTCTGAACCACCTGGTTAAACAATCAAACCCTGTCATCACAAAATACCCACAGGCAATTATGCATTTGGGAAAAAGGATAAACACGTTGTGGCATATCTAAATAATTATGATGTATCTAAATAACAACAATGGTGTTTATGAAGCCCCTTTGACACCATACCCTGTCATTATAACCCCAGGTGTGAAAATGTGTGTAGGTGTGGGTGCAGCGGTACATAAAACTCTCACCCTGTGTCCTCCATGATGCAACCCACCCATGAGTCAACACAGCCACACTCCTCTGAGACAGAAAGCACATGCAATACACACAGTGGTAGAACCTTAATATGAAATATGACTAAGTAAAAATCTACAAAGTATGGTTTTATAACTTGAATGTCTATATGTGTGTACATACTATTCTTGCTGTATGCAGGATCCCACTGAATGCCTAAGTTCTGAGCCAGACTCTGGGACAGTGAGACAGCCACAGTCCATGCAGATCCATACTACACATTATACATAAACATACAAGAAAACGTCATTATATGACATACTTTATAACCACACCTGTTGCATACACAATTATGATTACTGCACTGAATTGCTGCACTCTACTACCATTCATATATAGGAGAGCCCAAAAATGTAGTTTTGTTTTAAACCATAATTGAAACCATGTTTGACGTTCTCACCTCATTCACTCCAACCCCACGGCTGAGTGAACACATGCCTCCGAAGAATGCAGCGCTGCTCTGACGGTAGTGAAACGTCACATTACTGTAGATACACAAAAAGACTATTTGTTTATGACCATGTCTGATTTTTGTCTATGACAATTGATGACTGTCTATGATAATTATCTATGACAGTGTCTGACTACATACAGTGCTGTGAAAAAGTATCTGATTTTTTCTGTTTTAGTGTATATATCATACTAGATTTTTTTTTTTAATGGAATACAACATAAAACAAAGACAACCTGAGTAAACACACAATACAGTTTTTTATTTATTTATTTTATAGAAAGCAAAAAAAAAGATTTCACCAATGTGAAAATCTAACCTTAAGCAGCAATAACTGCAACCACAGGCTTCCAATAACTGGAGATCAGACTTTCACTTACTTCTAGTACTAGGACTTACTCCTATGCTTTGGATCACTGTCTTGCTGCATAATCCAGTTGCACCAGAGTTTCAACTTATGGAATGAAGACTGGACATAATCTTTTAGGATTTTCTGGTAAAGAGCAGAATTCATGTTCCCCTAAATTATTGCAAGTTGCCCAGGCCCTGAAGCAACAAAGCATTACCACACCATCACACTTCCACCACCATGCTTGACTGTAGGTATGATGTTCTTTTTGTGGAATTCTGTGTTTGGTTTACGCCAGATGTAATGGGACCCCTGTCTTCCAAATAGTTCCACTTTCAACTCATCAGTCCACAGAACATTCTCCCAAAAGGTTTGAGGATCATCAAGGTGTGTTTTGGCAAAATTTAGATGAGCCTTAATATTCTTCTGGGTTAGTAGTGGTTTTCACCTCACCTCTCTTCATGTATTTCAATCACCTTCTTCCTCATCATTTCTGGATTTTTTTTTTTTTTTTTTTCCAATTTTGGTATAGTGTGTTACTGGGTAAGACCTTTTAACCAACCTCATGCTGTTGAAAAAGTTATATTTAAGTGTTGATTTGATTGAACAGGGTTTGCAGTAATCAGGCATGGTTGTGTCTGGTCCAGCTGAACCTCATTATGAATGCAGTTTCATAGATTTGGGGAATTTGTAACTACGGGGGCAAATATATTTTCACACAGTCCCAGTTGGTATTGGATAACTTTTTTGATTCAATAAATAACATTATCATTTAAAAACTGTATTTTGTGTTTACTAAGGTTGCCTTTGTTTTAATTTCTGAAACAATTTAGCATAAGATATACACAAAATCAGAAGAAATCAGGATGGGGCAAATACTTTTTCACAGCAGTGTACAAAGAAAAACATTTGGCTCTGTTATACTATGAGAAACATCTTGCTGGTCTGGATCGACTCCTCCCCTTCATTACAAATCATTACAAAATTATTCTGACGGACATGACCTTTATAGCATAATGAAACATTTCTATCCAGGTGGGAGTGGTCTCTTCCAGTATGGTGATGTAGCCATCCTGTAGTTTATGGGTTTAACAGTGCCAATAATTCTGAAGTTGACTGTAAATGCAGTTATGGCTGGAGTAAATGTCTTTTTGTTGCGCAAGTGTCTTGTATTGATCATCAATATTGTCTGTAAGAAGGTAGGAGTATAATATTTGAGGTGTGCTAAGTGAGAAGGGTCATAGGTGACTTTTGTGATTTTCTCTGGATGTACTTACAGAGAGTACACTAATTATCGACTATACGTCTGCACAGACAGTGACATGCAGCTTCAAAAAGCTTTGGATAATTGCTGACTAGATTTGTATCAGCAGCTGCTTCTTTACTCTATACCTCTTCAGTCTGAGAAGCCTTTTGGTGATTTTTATGTTTAATGGTGTTGCTGACATGTGGTACTAGGAATTTTAATTGGGTTGAATTTAAATTATTGTTTGGTTTTTATTTATCGCTTCCGAACGTCTACGATTAGTTCTGTAAGGTCATGTTACAGCACCTGGCCACCTCCTGTTGGTATGCCGATTCATCATGTCGTATAATTACACCTATAATGGCAGTGTGATCAGCATATTTAAAAGGCTTGGCTGGGCTGTTTTGACTAGCGAGTCCATTAGTGAACAGAGATCAGAGAAGGTATGAGAGAACACATCCTCCAGAGCTATTGTTACGCTCCCGCGTGCAGATGGCACTGCGGCGTCGACATGCACGAGCGGCTTTAGAGAGCGCGCGTGCACGAGACTGAACTGTGACATACGGACACGTGTCTTTGTTTTGGTTTTGGTCCTCCTTCTGTTTAAGCATTGGTTGATGTTCGAGGGTGTGACTTTATTTGCCCCAGCTGTCTGCGTTCCAGCTTGATTATGTTTGCTATTTAAAGCCCTCGTGTTACTTTGTAGTTCGCACAGTATTATTAGTACAACGGAATGTAAGGGTGAATGCGTTACGCATGCTAAGCGGTCTTATTTTCATGTCCTGCTCTCGTTCCATGCCTTGACTTCAGTTCTATGTTTAACCTCGTTAATCTTGTCCAGTGTAGACCGCGTCCTGTATTTTGACTGCTGTTTTGAAAATAAAGACGTTGATCTGCACCTGCTTCTGCCTCACCTCCCGTTTCGTAACAGCTATTGTGCTGAATGACAGAACGTAATAGCTTGGATTGATCACCTTTATTACCTGCATTCTTAACAATATTCAATATCAAGTAGCACAGTACTGGGTTCATCGTAAACTACTCAACCAAGAGTATGCAAGCATATGTGCTCAGAGATTCCAGATGTTGAGGAATGTGCTCGTGTCAGAATGATAATGAGTCTTTATTGGTCACATATACATATGCACAGCGAAATTCTTTTCTTCGCATTCCCCAGCATGTCACGAAGCTGGGGTCAGAGCGCAGGGTCAGCCATGATACAGCGCCCCTGGAGCAGAGAGGGTTAAGTACCTTGCTCAAGGGCCCAACAGTGGAAGTTTGGCAGTGCTGGGGCTTGAACCCCCAACTCCGATAAGTAACCCAGAGCCCTGACCGCCAAGCCACCACAGAATGACAGTATAATTTCAAGCAGGCAGGCAGTAAGGAGTTCAAAGGTTTTCATGGCCATATATGAAAGACCATATATGAAAGACCAGTTTACACCCTAATGCAGTGTAAAAAGTAATATATTGTAGCATCTGGAATATAATAGCCCATCATCCCTAAACCTATGCCACAAAATATCTTTTTTTTATTTAATGGGTTGGACAACTGAACATGAAATTATTTGACTGTGTGACTAGTCCCTTTTAATAAAGACAGGAGAGGGGAGGACTCACGAGAACAGGTGCACTGCATCTACATGCTGTTTTATGTGCTGCTGTCGGTATTTTGCGAAGTCTCGCAGCATGTCCAGTGGCATCACTCCGATTGGAATATGGTCCTTGTCTGTCCATATTTCCATAGCAACCAGGACCACACGTGTGTTCAATTGTTCTGTAAAGACCTAAAGACAGAAAGAAAGCCAGTAAGTGAAAAGGAAAATAGTGATGAGAAATAAAAAAGGGGTATTAGAGCACAGAGCAAGCAACAACTAGATAGACAGATAGATAGATAGATAGAGAGAGAGAGATACACTCACTGAACCCTTTATTAGGAACACCTGTACACCTACTCATTCATGCAATTATCTAATCAGCCAATCATGTGGCAGCAGTGCGGATACTGGCCAGCAGCTTAGGGTAATGTTCACATCAACCATCAGAATGGAGGAAAAAATGTTATCTCAGTGATGATTGTCTGTGGCATGATTGTTGGTGCCAGACAGGCTGGGTATTACAGTATGTTATAGTATTTCTGTAACTGCTGATCTCCTGGAATTTTCATGCACAACAGTCTCTGTGTAACAGAGTCTATACAGAATGGTGCAATAAAAAAAAAAAACATCCAGTATGCAGCAGTTCTGCATATGGAAACGCCTTGCTGATGAGAGAGGTCAACTCAGAATGGCCAAACTGATTAGAACTGACAGAAAGGGTACAGGAACTCAGATTACCACTCTGTACAATTGTGGTGAGCAGAAAAGCATCTCAGAATGCACAACACATCAAACACTGAAGCGGATGGTTTACAATAGCAGAAGAGCATGACGGGTTCTACTTCTGTCAACCAAGAACAGAAAGCTGAAGCTGCAGTGGGCACAGGCTCACGAAAACTGGACAGTTGAAGACTGGAAAAAAAATTCTGATTTTTCAGGTGCACTTTCATGCTGTGCGTCTCCTGTTCTACCACATCCCAACAGTGTTCTATTGGATTCAGATCCGGTGACTGGGAAGGCCACTGAAGAACATTAAACTCATTGTCATGTTCATAAAACCAGTTTGATACAACTTTTTCATTGTGACATGGTGTATTATCATGCTGGAAGTAGCCATTAGAAGATGGGTAAATTGTGGCTATGAAGGGATCTCAGGCAGTCTGATGAATCTCGATTTCTGGTGAGACACACATATGGTAGGGACAGAATTTGGCACCAAACAAATCCATGCAATCCATGGTCCCAACCTGCCTTGTGTCAACAGTCCAGGCTGGTGGAGGTGGTGTAATGGTGTGGGGAATGTTTTCTTGCCACAGTTTTGGCTCATTAATACCAATCAATAATTGCTTGAATGAAACAGCCTATTTGAGTATTGTTGCTGACCATGTGCATCCCTTCATAGCCACAATTTACCCATCTTCTAATGGCTACCTCAAGCATGATAATGCACCATGTCATAAAGTAAAAGTTGTCTCAAACTGGTTTCATTAACATGACAATGAGTTAAATGTTCTTCAGTGGCTGTCCCAGTCACCAGATCTGAATCCAATAGAACACCTTTGGGATGTGGTAGAAAGGGAGATTCGCAGCATTAAAGTGCACTTGAAAAATCTGCAGGAATTTGCAATCATTTAAACATGGACCAGAATCTCAAAGGAATGTTTCCAACATCTTGTGGAATCCATGCCGTGAAGAACTGAGGCTGTTTTTAGAGCAAAGGGAGGCCCTACCCAGTGTTAGTATAGTGTTCCTAATAAAGTGCTCTGTGAGTGTATGTATGTATTTATATATATAATATATATATATACACACACACACACACACACAGGTATTCTACTTATAATGTTATTTTAAACATGCTGCATAACAGAAACTTAACAGTGTATTTTTTTTTTTTAAAGTACTAGTAACTTACAGCATCCACCAGATTGACCACTGACTTCGCAAAGTTACGGGTTTGCTGCTTGGTCTTCTGTCTTTTAAACTGCACCAATCATATCAGTTTAAAAAAGAGAGAAAGATTAGAAACCTGTCCAACAATAATAACAACAGCAACAAAAACAACATCAGCAGCAGCAATAATAATAAAGTCTATGTATATAGGATTTTATGTTAATTTAGTGCTTTAAGTAAGTGCATAATCATGATAAATGGGAAGACCAATTAGAAGAATAAGAAAAGTAAATGACATTTAGTATGAAGTACAAATGTAAAACACAAAAGTAAAAGACATGAAGATAATTTAACATTTTTTGTCTATTTAAAAAAAAACTAGTACAGGGCAGCTAATGAGTATTAAAAGATGTGAAAGATTATTAAAAGATATTAGGGAAAAGGCATTATTTAAAGATTCTTTGGCAGTGATTCTTAAAGGCAAAATCCTGTTGTAGAGGCTACATAGAGGCTTTAAGAGTTCCCCAGAGGGAAAAAACTGAAGCACACTGATCATTTCTTGAACTTTTACCACTGGGATGGCCTGCACGTGATGATTTGAAACCTTTACACTCTTAGAAAACAGGGTTCCTCGAGTCATTTAAATGTTAAATGGTTATTGCATATTAAACCTCTCTGAATGGAAAACGCTGTTGTAGGGTTATGTAAAAAACCTTTACAGGTTCCCTTAAACAGACAACCAGAAGAACCTTTAAGGTGTATTTGGAAAACTCTACTGCCATGTAGATTTATTTGAGATGTAAAGCTGAACGCTTCCCTAAATGGGAGACGTATCTGACAAAGTGGTAAGAGCGCCCTCTTGTGGCCACTGCTTTCACTGTGCCTTACACTATCAACCCCCAAATCTCATCGGTTTACACCAAACCACAAACCCAGAAACTTCTCTCACACTGAAGGAATTCCAGCCTGATGGCCGTGGTTGTAATAAATTGGATCATGTTTCCTTAGAGAGTAAACAGCAGTGTGTGACTAGTTACACATCCAGCTTTATTTACCTACGCACAAACACACAGAGTAAACCTTCCACCAACAAAAACACACAGACATAAACACACACCATATTGTGGTCACTGATAATCATGAGTTCGATATACTTCATCTCCTCAAACACATTTCTTGGCATCTGAAAAAGAAAGAGATATAATGCAACAAACCAGAGCTGAGTCACATTTCAACACAATGAAAGCGCACACAAAAAAAGTTTTAAATATATATATATATTTTTAAAACAAACCCTCCACTAAAGAGGTTATAACATATTTCTGTAGTCCCCAGGGATGTGTGCTCTCATTTAGTTGTTTTTGGTCTTTTGTGTGGCAATATGTACTACCCAATATGAATTTTAATGAATCATTAGGCAAGACTGATGTTATTTTTCCTACTTACAGAGTTGGATAAAAAATAGACTGTTCCAGTAAGAGAAAACAATCCTACAGTCTACCATTCTACATACAATTCTATAATCTGCTAGGTTTGCACATTTACGCTTGACCAATCCTGATTCTCCCTAAAGTAGTGTGTTCTGTTCAAGTGACATATCATACATAGAGTCTACAACAGAGAGCTGTTAATCAAGCATGCTCATTAGAATAGTAGGCCACACACTTATTAGAGCTGTCTGAAAAGCTATTAAGTGAGTTTTTGATCAAGGTTTTTAATCAGATTTCTTGGTTTGTATTCAAACTTTGCTGGATGTTAGAAAAATTTATCATTTTTCAGACTGTGTTTCATGGGATTTAAAATCCCTAAAAATGGACTGTTTTCATTTAGCACAGGTAATAGTACTGCTGAGAACAGGCTTGAGCATTAATCCATAACCCACATTAGAGCCTTGTGGAGAGATGAGTAGAATATCAGGTGACTGATATATATGCTGGCTATTCTGTTCATGCTATAGTCAGTCTTCCTTTGGAAATGCCACACATGTGTGTCACTGACTAGAGTTCTGCTGGGTGTATGTGAGCTCACGGTGTGAGGAAAGCCCCCACCCAGACTTACAGCACGCTTTTTCCTGCGCTGCAGCCAAGCCATGTCATCCAGCTGGCCCTCCTCATCTACACACACAGACAATCACAAACATGTTTTATTTTGTACTGTCACTAAGCACATAACTATGTGCTCTATTGTTGCCAACTTATTCTAATCATTATTTTTAATCTGATCCGTTTCCCACAAATTCAGTGACTCATTGGTGGGGTGCTGTGTAGGTAACTAAGTAACATGTAAACCAACAAATGCCACCCTTTTAGTTGTACACACATGGAATTCATTCATTTATCTTTAGTAATGTCTTCATCCTGGTCAGGTTTGTGTTGTATCCAGAGCCTATACTGAGAACACTAGGCACACAGGATGCAGTATGCAGTTTTACTGAATACGTTGTCCCTGTGGACACTTGACAACACCCAAATGAAAATGTTCTTATTATTGATATCAGTTTTTCATTGGTATGTGTATATGTACAATTTTCTTTCATGTCTATGAGCAACAAGGTTGTTTTTCTCGAATTTTATCTACTCTTGCTCGCATTCTTTGAAGCAAATTACTACCTTCTGATGCACACTACCATATTTCCATCGTTTTGTTTACATTTTTACATTTGACGGCATTTGGCAGACGCCCTTATCCAGAGCGACTTACATTTTTCTCATTTATACAACTGAGCAGTTGAGGGTTGAGAGCCTTGCTCAAGGGTTAGGATTTGAACTTACGACCTTATGATCAGTAGTCCAACGTCAGTAGTCCAACGTCTTAACCACTGAGCTACCACTGCCCCCACTACCACAACAGCTACCACTGTTTGATGGAACAGGAGCAGCCTTACTCCTAACCATTTTTGCTGTTAACTGCAATACGAAGTAGCAAAATGCAAAAGACTATAGGAAATGTAAGCGCACAATGCATCGCCCATCTGCAGTAGTTTGATGCGCATAGTTGTATATGCTATAATTAACCTGAAACCTAAACGTAGGCCAAAAAAGTGTTTGGAGTATACCTGCATCCTTGGGGTCATGAGGGCTTAGAAAGCTGGCCATCCTCTGCAGTCTGTGGGGTCTAGCGGCGCCATCCTTAAGCACAGACATTGCAATTTGGACAGATGATGCACATACTAACTTCCTACAAAGAATACTACATTTCTTTCGTCACGTAGTAATATTTATACCACAGCACTGTTGAATTCTCAATTCTGATTGGTGAGAAGGTGCTGGTAAATTTTCTATGACATCAGCTCTGATAGTATTGGCGATTTCTAAGGCCAACCACAGTTTTTTGATAAAATGCTCATTTTAATATGCTATTGTTTTTTTTCAACTCACTCACAGGAACAGATGCTCTACATAATCTAAGACTAATATTAAATGGATTTAAAAAACCTCCTATTATTTGTTCTGTTAACAAAGAAAAATATATACTCGTTGATACAGTATGCTAAAGTTTTGTATCACTGATATCATGTGCGTTTAACATCTTCCTCCTGCTTTGTAATGGTCAGTATGTTTTCTGCCATGTGAGAGACTTCAGGGCAGAGGACCTTGCACTATTGACTTGAGGAAAAAAATAGATAGGCTGGTAAGGGGACTACTGTTTTATAGTTGTTATAATGTCAATGTTAACAGGAATTAACTTGCTTCATGGATTTTTCACACCCACTCTAGTACTCTAAAGTTACTCTAAACTGATAAAGAAAAAGTATGGAGTATCGTTCTTTAATTAATAATTGCTGTGGTATAAGAGGAATAAAAAAAGTTTGGGACGTATTGATATAGGAAGATATTCAACTTTGGGCTGGAGGATTCTCAGCTTTGTGCACCACCTTACCATTGATTATTTTCCTACAACAGCACACCCCCAAAGTTTTTTATTCTTTACATACTGAACATGTTTTATAACCTATAACTCTCTGGGTATCACATAAATGGCAACACATTAGTACTTACAATCGAGTGTTTCATAGGCTCAATAAAATACACATAAACGCCATCATCAAACATGCCACTGGCAGCCACAGAAAGAGAGAAGAAAAATAGCACTGAGAGGCAGTAAAAAGCACTTCTTTAAAGTGTTTTCTTTTATGAAGTGTGATTCTGACAAAGACTAACTGTTGTTTTTATACTCACTGCAAGCCATCACAAGTTGACAGGGCTACACGAGATGCCACATTCCCTCTCACCTGGCCACGGTAATAACAGTGCTCTCCACCCTGAGAACACACACACACACAATATCACACATCTTAATGCAGGTGGCACCTTAAAAACAAACATCACAATCTTACGCAGTCTCCAGTAGAAACAGGAGCTTCTTTATTCCTCTCTGGACCATTGTTCTGTAGAGGAGATTTATGAGCTGGGTTTTAACCAGCCGATTCATTAGAGAGGTCATAGTAACACAGTAAAGCCAAAGACAAATGGAATGTGGATAAAATGGGAAATTATCATAGTCAAAATAATATGCATGTTTAAAAATACTCAGCCCTGAAACAGTGAGTGTAAAAAAAAAAATCGCTGAACTATAAGTGTTCTCACAATAAGTAGGATATATGAGTAGTATAAGGACTAAGCAAATTAAATTATGTGAATGAAGGCTGTAGGTTCTAACCACCTTCTACAATATCCCATAATACCATTTTTCTAAAGTGTTTCTTCAGCAGTACGTGTCAAAGTTGCTCTTGATGTCCTGAGATCCTTGATAGTCAGGTAAATATGGTCAGAGTGATGCTGTCATCTTACACTGATAATTAGGTAAAGGTAATATTTCCTGTGCATAAAGAAGAGAGTATTGGATGTGCTTATTTGACATTGCAGTCACCTTCTCTCTCACCTCATCATTCTCTCATTCTCTCCTCTCCCACGCTGCCAGATTTCCCACACTGCATTATTCCTGCAGAGCAATATCTGATAGTCATGTGATCTGAGCCTCAGCGCTGCTGAATCAGTGACTAATCATTTAGTTCTCACCTCACTCAGCTCACATCTCTTTCTCTCTATCATTCTTTTTAATGCAGTCTCTCTTCGAGCTTCATTTTTGCCTCTCAGTCTTATATGTAGATGTAGTTATTTGTCTTCACCAGTCAAAGTAATACATTACAGCCTCAGCTCTTAAGCTCAATTTTTTTTTCTTCGCTTGCATTTAGTTGCTATTTTTGTGGTCAGAAAGAATCACTTACGCTTGCATTACCATCTGCCGAGACCAGCTTTAGCACATGTGCAATGCAAGAACAATATTGTCCTGACAACATACAATTCATACACCCTGGTTTTGTGAATGTACTCTATTTATAACTCCATTTGTGATGAGTACTAAATGTAAATCAACCAGCTTTCATTACATATAGGTCATATAAATTATTATTTTTTTAATTCTAGTTAAATATTTAATTAAGAAGTAGACTTACCCAATTTATTGTCATCATAGAGATATTATCAGCCCATATTACACCATAAATGAACATTCATGAAAGTGTACAACAAGACAGAAATCACATTAGTCATAAATTTGCTCAGTTAGTTAGTTATTTGTACAACTGAAACAGTGACATGAAATCTTCCCTTTACTGAGCCATTGGTGAACATTGTGCTTTTTATGAGAACAAGAGAATGAAAACAGTTAATTTGACTGGACATAGGAGCAAAATACTGAGCGCTTCCTTCATTCTAACCAAACCCATTTTTGCAATTAAACCACTAATGCCTATGCTCATGGTCCAACAAATTACAAGAATATGTAAGACTGTGATCTTATTTTTGTGCTAGTCCATATTCACAAAAGAGAGCCTTCAGCCTCTATTTTTATATATTTGCATACTTTCTCTCTTTGTCTCACTCTCTCTCTCTTTGTCTCACTCTGTCTCACTCACTCTGTCTCACTCACTCGTATTGATGGGTTGGTTTTTTTTCGTTTTGTTTTTTGCATTTTGCCGATCTCTGTTCTCTGTTCCAAACCTCCTGATTTCAAAACTAGGCATTATAACACTGAATTTGAAATGAACAGCGTATTACAACTTTAAATAGCAAACTGGTTGTCTGTGAAAAAGCTGCAAACTAAAAAAAAAAAAAAAAAAAGCTGGTATGATAAAGGTCACTGGAATGAAATCAGCAGGCTGTAAGAATAAAGCACTACCTTAGACATGATAGGTTTTCCTTCCTCATAGTGAATCTCCACATAATCTGAGGATAGTAGGTCACTGTAACACAGACAGAAAACAAGTATTATGACTTCCTACAGCTGTGGGTTTCCTCTGCTGAGTTACGATATTGCAGAGCACAATATGAGCATCTCCAGTGCAAGACAATACAAGAAACACTATAGAGGTGAAGTTAGACAGCACTGGGTTTCTTGTTCATGTACATTAACACTAATGCATTGTCACTGATCCCCTTTATCTATGAACGGGTCACTTCTATTTTTCGGAAACATAGAGCCAAGAGTGGGATTTTGAGATAATGCGTAAAACAGCAGATAGCAGCTAAAACAGTGTAGCACTTTGCACACACATGCAACATCTGCTGAACATTAAACATGCATATTTTATGGAGAGGGTTAAATGTATCCTGGACATTAAAGGTATTACTGATTTATTATCTAATAAGCATACTTTATATAAGGACTACACAAAACTTTTTTTTCCAAGGCCAGTTATACTGAAAGCATAGTTACTATAAATTTGACATTCCACTAATCTTTAAACATAGACATCTACATATTAGTTTATACCAATCTGTGTTGCAGTGCCACAATCCTTGAACCGATAAAATGTTGTCAATGTAAATAACACTAACCAATCATGGTGACCATTGAGCTCATATTTAAAGAAGTTAGAGCTCTCCTGAACGAGTGTTTGATATTGTATAAACAACAGTTTTGAAAGAAATACAGTGGATAGTGTGTGATAGGGAGAACTAGTTATTAGGTGGGAACCTGTAATGACTAAATTGGTAGAAAATGATGGACAAAAATGTATGCATGTATGCAGAAAACTACCTAACTTACTCAATTTCTATAACTGAATAAACACAGTTGGTTATTATATACATATCTGTATCATCTGAATGTGCATAAAGGAGCTAATTTTACAGCAGGGGTGTCCAGGGATGTCCTGGTGATATACCGCCCTGGAGCTTTTACTGCTAACAGACCTAAATCTAAAATTAATGTGCTCATAAAAGCATTGATTACCAGGCAGGGTCTGTCTGTCATGTCCATGTCTGCAATTCCAGAAATTGCAGACTACAACTCCATTAATCCTCAGACTATAACCTCATCACATGAACTTTAGCTAAGCTCCCATTCCCTGATTACTAATGGAACTAACAGACATTGCAGTCTGGCTTCAGCATTGTGTCTGTGATTATGCCAATATTTGCCACATGCCTGTCTTGATCAGGGTTTTGACCACAGACTTCTTCACATTTACTGATTTAGTCTTGTTTATTTTAAGTCTGTTTGCTGATTGCCTGACCATTTGCCTGCCTTAGGTTTCTGAGCATTGCCTAGCTTTTGGTTTGTCAGCTACAACAATGTTTAATGAAACCAGAACACCTACTTGTATCTGTCTATCCGCATTATGACAGAAGACTTCGCCTGAAGAATCATGGAAGCAGCAGGTTTCAGTAAATTCCATCAAATTCTCTCTGTTCAAGGCCATATATTCGGCAAACAGCAACAGCAAAATTCCACCACCCATACATAATTAGAAAGTCTTGCAGGTCATCATGATGGCACCCACATTACGTACCCACGTTATGCCCAGCCCAACAAGTATGGAAGAGATGTTTACAAGTGTCAAATTAATAACTACAGTGTTCACTGTACTTCTATTTTTAAGAGATCAAGTCTGGCAACAACAACAACAAAAAAAGAGATCAAGGAACAGGCGAACAGCTCATGTCCATAAAACAAGGTTCACAATCAGCAGATGAGGTCATCAACTGGGGACTCCAGTGCATCCACTAAAGGGCATAATTCATGAGGGGGTCCAAGTGATGAGCTACGCCTTCACACCAGTGCGATCCATACATCTCCTTTCCGGTAATGGAATCCTCAAATAACCTCACTGTACTTGCTTTAACCTGGCTCCAACATCAAAGCCCAAGAATATACAGGATGAACAAGAAGCCTCCTCACTATCATCAGACCTGCCCGCCTCATCCCAAACTTACCATAGCCTTCACGTCTACTGAACAATTATTATGACTGTATGACTGACTTCCTCTCAGGTACCACACCATTCTAATCACACATCTACCTGCTACATTCCAAAGAAAATAATGCCATGGAAGAATATCTCTGTCTTTGTTGCAAGACTACGTCAGACCCTCCATCACCAGAAGATCCATCTGTTAAGTGCTTAGAACCTATCTAAAATCAGAGAAGGTGATGGATGGAAAAAGGCTTTTAGTATAACCGCTGATCACTATGAATACTTGGTAATGCCATATGAGGGTCAATGTTCCCTCTGCCTTCCAGGCACTCATTATTGATGTACTCAGAGACATGCTCAGAAAATTTGCCGTCGCCTACATTGATGAACTTCTAATCTTCTCGAACTCAGCACATCCAACACATCAAAATGGTGTTACAGTGATTGATCCAGAACATCGTATGGAGAAATGTGAGTTTACAGTAGCAGCACTACAACATTAATTAAACTGGGACTGATAGGAACTCATCAGTTAAACTGGAACTGAATGGAAGTCATCAGAGACAGCAGAGAATTAACAATCTATGCTACAGTGCTGTGAAAAAGTATTTGCCCCATCCTGATTTCTTCTATTTTTGTGTACATCTCATACTAAATAGTTTTAGAACTTCAAATGAAATACAACATAAAACAAAGGCAACCTGAGTAAACACACAATACAGTTTTTATTTTTATTAAAGCAAAACACGTATCACCAGGTAGAGGGCAGAATTCATGTTTCCCTCAATTATTGCAAGTTGCCCAGGCCCCGAAGCAGCAAAGCATCCCCACACCATCACACTTCCACCACCATGCCTGACCATAGGTATGATGTTCTTTTTGTGGAATTCTGTGTTTGGTTTACGCCAGATGTAACGGGACCCCTGTCTTCCA
>JANDJT010000199.1:9865626-9885223 GCA_024331685.1 Stegophilus panzeri | reverse complement strand
TTACTCAGGTTGCCTTTGTTTTATCTTAGATTTTGTTTTAATTTCTGAAATAATTTAGTATGAGATATACACAAAAACAGAAGAAATCAGGATGGAGCAAATGCTTTTTCACAGCACTGTACATCCTGTATGCAGTAACGATGGTAATAGTAAGAGACTGCTTATGTGCTGGATTCACCTTCAGCTCTTATGTCCTCTAACACTACCTCCCAGGCATCCGAGTCTGACTCAGCGAGCAGGCAGGCACACACACACACACACACACAAAATAGCTCTTTCATCTCACTTGCACTTTCCGGCCCAGATACATTTTTCTTCAACCTTGCATAAATGTTTTCATTGCACAAACAGTTTCATCGCAAAAATGCATTTGTGCGCTTGTGTGTGTGTGTGTGTGTGTGTGTGTGTGTGTGTGTGAGAGAGACCTCATACATCATGGGCATTAAATAAGGAATACCCAATGTAGAGTGTGTTAGACAATTCAAATCAGATTAAGAGTATTTTTAAGGGGGTTGGTTATGTAGCAGGGTAAGGGTGAGTGTAAAAAGAGAGAGAAAGAGAGAGAGAGAGAGCACAAAACAGACTGAGATGATGCCGTTCGTGTTTTCTTAAATGGTTTAAAATGGCTTAAATGGGACAGTATGTGCATGTATGGACAGTATTGTTGTGTGTCTATGTTAAAATGTTGAATCGCGACAACAAACCTGCATAAAAAACTCCATTAACTGATTAGTTGCAAGTAAAAACTTCAACTTCACAACCCAACCCAAACACATCTCTATCCCTATATAAATCTCCCCAATGACTGGACAGGGATCAACAAAGACCCAATTACACACACTCAGACTAACAGATCTATAAGTCCCTCTGTTCCTCCACAGAGGAGAGGCCAGAAGAGGCTGAGCGCAGAGTAATTTTAGTTCTCGGCTGCAGCGCAATGTGGAGGACCAAGCAGAATTGTGCAGCACAGGTGCAGTGAGGGGAGGAGGCCAGAGCAGCACTCTAAGAGCAGGACTCACTGGCTGCATGCAGGGAGATTGCTATATTTAGATCAGATCATTGCTGCTGCACAGCCACAATGCCAGCTGCAGTGTGTTCAGAGACCAGACACATACACCCGCAAACATTTTCATGTCACACCCACTCACAGACCTTAATATGGATGTGACTCTGAAAGTGAGAACGGGCAGACCCATCCTTTTTCTGCAATATTACATTCTAAACATTAAAGGGAAAAAAAAAATCACAATTAATGCTACAGTGTATGCCTTAATCACCACATCACCTATTCACTGCATCTAGTCTAAGCTTTTCTTAAAATGCAATAAAAGAGAAATAAGTTCCTTTACATGTCTGTAAGTAAGATAGGTGCAAGAAAGCGTGAGAGAAAAGAATCCAGAGAGTGAACAAGCACTCAGTCCTTGACATGTAGCATCTCTTCTGCATATCAATTAAGTCAAAGGACTAACAGTAACACAATTCATTCTTTATTCAATTGCAGTAATCAAAGTTACTCAGGACATGAGCCAGCAGTCCCTACACCAGCAAATAGCAGCTCTCTCTATCACACTGCTACTCTGATAATAATAGGGGCATGGGATATGAGTGATATTTAATTAAAGAAAGAACAACAGTCATCATTCATGCCTGGTAGATATTCAGATGCATCTAATATTGATCCTGTAGTGCATTTATATCCTACTAAAGTCCCAGCATATTAATTAGCTACTCATCCTAAAGTATATTACACAGAACCTAGTTACAAAAGTGAGGAATGCAAGTCTGGACCTGCCAATGGAGGGTTAAATCGTTTTCTGAACTCACTGCATCTGCCTCTTTTAAGACACTTTCTTGGTTAACTGCAACATTTAACACGTAACACACTACAATATTCAGTGATTTAGTGTCGTCTCAGCATTGAATGTCATGCAAGCACTTAATCGGTAAATCGGTAAATCGGTAAATGCTGTGGCTATGTAGATATAATGAAGTCTAAGAGATTTGTCCTAATTGAGACATATTCCTCGATCTACATATTAAAGATTCTATAGTAAGAAGCATAAGCATAAGCTTAGTAGGTAGCACTTCACAATATGTAATATATATACCAATTATATTGCTAAATTCTGCCTCCTTTTTTAAATAACACAATACATTCTTAATAACAGAATAACTTTTCATATTGAAATATGAAACGATCCACAGAAAATGTACTTGGAACTTCTGACTCACAACAAAAAGTGTTCATTAGCGAGCACATTTGCATATTGCAGGCTTCTGTGATTACACAGCCTAAAACTGCAATAAAGATTAACAAACATTACATTATGCAGACATATTTGAAAGCCCGTTCCTATAACACAGCACATCTGTACTATAACCATGTCTTTTAGCTGTGGAGCTACAACACATCAACAGTCTAGTATTGACCAGGCTGTGAAACCTAAAACACTGTGTCTCATGCATGTGTACATGTGTGTAGTGAATGAAACAACACATATAACAAAATCTATGTGCTACACGATGAAATACACCATAACACTGCTGTACCTAGAAACAAGTATTTAAAGGTAACTTTATAGAGAATAGAGATCTACACAAGCTAATACTCACTTGTTTAATATGAGGTCTAGTATGAATCTGGATCCAAAAGCCTCAAGCTGAAAACTGGCTTGAGCCAAATGGACTACCTAAAAAAGAGAGCAGGAAAAAGTAAGTGTTTTTATTAACGAACTCCATCTGACAAAATGAACACAAAATCTTGCACCGCATAAACATAATGCAGACACACTTTTGGCATTATAGCGTTGCAGTAAACTGAGCTCTTGCAGCTTGCCAAGAAGATTAGCTGCTGCCAGCTGCCAGACAGACAAACGGCAGATTCCCCCACGAGGAAGTCTGCAGTCTTCTTAATTCAATATCTATAGCCTAATATCTCTTACCTTAACACCCATATTAATGCATTTACGCCAAAACCAAAATACACTGCAATTAAATTTGCATCAATTATTCTGACGGAGACAATAATGCACACACTCACCTGGCCCTGCTGGCCCGGGATCTTGGTCTGAGTGTTCAGGTTATGGTAAGTGCTCTCAGATTCCTCGTTAAGGTAGTAAATGAGGCGAGATGGATATGTGATGGTGTGTTCAGCCTCCTGGGTGCTCCCATTGTGTGTGGAAGGTGGTGCAGTGGCATCCTGCTCCACCCGCATTGACACAGCATCCCCAGCAGACTCATTCTCCACTGACACACACATATCCACACACACATTAATCCAGTAAGTCACACTAGCTGGTAAATTGCTACAGATATATAATATTACTATAGCAATATAACAACCAAACATGATTCCACATATTCACAAAGACAGCATAATCAATGTACTTTGTAGAGCTTCATCTATCAAAACGTGGATGGCTGCATTTACCATGATAATAATAACAACACTATTATTATTATTATTATTATTATTATTAATAATAATAATAATAATAAGAAGAAGAAGAAGAAGAAGAAGAAGAAGAATCATCATAATAATAATGCATTAGTAGTATTAATATGACATTTATTTAATTTTATTCACATAGTCTAATTTTATTAGTATCTCTTTGCAATAAAAAAAGCTAGAAATATCTGAACATTTACAAATGTGGAACTGTGGATTCAGATGTATATTCATGCAGAATATAGCTTATGCCTGTGCATATAACTAAAAAAACGCATTGTGGCTGTGATAAGCATCAAGTCTCCCTCCCTTCTCCACTTAAGACACTTTGCTCCTGTACTGTACTGTCCTCAACGTCCACACACAGGATGTCCTTGTGTCCTAACCCAACCCAAAATAAAACTACAAACACAAACACACACACACACACACATACACACACACTTCAGCAAGCCGTAACTGTATGAGTTAGTGACAGCATCACTTTCAGTTAAGGTTACGGTACTTACCGCGCGGCGCTGTCGTTACAGAATGCAACCCGGAAACGAAGATGCTCACGAGCAAAATGAAGAGAAGCGTCAGATGCATGATTCATATTTGTCGGTATGAATAGTGTTATGTTAGCGCATGCACGCGGCGAGTAGCCATCACAGTGTCTTTACTGTGAGCAGGTCTACATAGTCTCTGCAGAGTAGCGCAATGCGAGGCGGTGGCCAGCTGCATGCAAGTACCTCTGCTCTGTGAGCATGGTCGAGCTCAGGAGGGCACTGACTGCGCAACACTTGCGCAGAGCGTGTGTCTCATTTGTAGTCTACTGAGTGTTTGTTTAGATTAGAGGTTTTGATTTAAAGCTGCAGTAGGTAACTTTTTGTTTTTCAAAGAATGTACCATATATTGGGTCAGTGCAGGATAAAATATTAAAAAAACGTGTTTTTACAGTTTAGAGTTACATTTGTATAGTGTATTTCTAGACACTCAATGCGCTTTACATAGTTTGGGGGAGTCTCCTCAACCACCACTAGTGTGTAGCATCCACCTGGACGATGTGATGGCAAGCATGGTGCACCAGAACGCCCACCACACACCAGCTATTAGTGGAGAGGAGAGTGATATAGCCAATTCAGAGATGGAGATTATTAGGGGGCCATGATAGAGAAAGGCCAATTGGGGAATATCACCAGGACACCCAAGAGAGTCAGGACCTTGGTTTAACATCTCATCCGAAAGACGGTGCTGTTGCTACAGTATAGTGTCCATGTCACTATACTGGGGCATTAGGCCCCACACAGACCACAGGGTGAGTGCCCCCTGCTGGCCTCACTAATAGCACTTCCAGCAGCAACCTTAGTTTTCCACAAGAGGTCTCCCATCCAGGTACTGGCCAGGCTCAACCCAGCTTAGCTCATGTCCTTTGGAGTGAGATTTTCTAGACTCATTGATCATAAGTGCTGCCACAAGTTTAGAAATGAAAAGAGATCCAGCTGCTAATGACAACATTATATTCATAACACTAGTCATAACAATGAAGCTGTTTGAGTTGAGCAATGCGTTATATCACAATGTGTTATCGATGACAATAAGAATGCTATGGGGCAAATTATTATTGCGTTCATGATATCCACCCACCCATTTTCTTTACCGTTTATCCTAAACAGGAAGCCTGGGGCCTATTCCAGGGAACATGGGACACCTTGGACAGGGTGCCAACCCATCATAGGGCACAATTGCACACACATTCACACACTACAGACAATTTAGAGAGTTTAGAGAGTTCAATAAGCCTACAGCACATGTCTTTGGGCTGGGGGAGGAAACCGAGGTACCCGGACAAAACCCCCAAGGGCAGGAATCGAACCCCCAACCCCAGAGGTGCAAGGCAAACATGCTAACCACTAAGCCACCGTGCCCCCACATTCATGATATCTAATTGTTTTTTTATGAACAACTGTTTTTATTTCATTTTATTGAGTTGTGTAAATAATAGCAGAAACAAAATTGAATCGAACCACAACATCCAAATTCCCGCCCAGCCCAAGGTAGACTAGCACAGGTGAAACCAGTGTATATAGAGAGGAAGAGGAAGGAAAGGAAAAGGAAAAAAGGACAAAATTAAATGACTAAACATTTAACCTATAGAAACTGAAATTTCTCATAAGTAGGTGTAAATAAATGATGTTACTTTGTCAAATGCAGCCCTCCAGCCCTCCACTGTCCTTGCTCTAGCACCATGTATGAGAGTTCCATTAAGATAACACATTAAAATAAGGGCCCACGTACACCTACACATTCTACAACAAGTAATTAATCTTTTTTTTTTTTGCAGCCATGAAAGCAGAAAGAAGTAATTTCCTCTGCCAGGGTAACAGAAGAAGATTTGAACAATTTTTTAGGAAAACAAATCTGATGTTAACGTAATATTCTTTTCCAGCATGGAAAAGAATTAGTAAACTGTATCTAGAATATAAGAAATGCCGGGCAATCCCAAAAAAATGTAGGAAGGTCCTTGGGAACACATATTGCAATTGGGACATGGTAATATTTGTGGAATGTGGAAGCACATATGGAAATGGTTCAATTTGTTAAATAAAGTCTGTGTACCAGCTTTAAATGAATCATCTGGGTGACATCTAATGTTTTAAAGTGTTTCAAGTCTGTAAAGACTTACTGGGTTTGTGACGTGTTTACTACAAATACCAGGATTTCATTTCTTTATTCATTTGTTCATTTGTTTATTCATTCATTTTAAGTAACTGCTTAATCCAGGTCAAGATTGTGCTGGTTCTGGATCCTTTCTTAGGAACACTGAACACAATGCAGGAAAATTTACCATGATAGGCTGCATGAATCTGCTGTCTGCATGAATTGATGTCTTTTTATCTTTAAACATGAGGCTTAACCCTGCATTTAAACCAGTGCTGCTCTTAACAAAATCACTGATACATGTTTCTTTATATTTTCTCAACACTATGAAAACTAGACAAAAGAATTCAGCACCATGACTTTTAATTTGAACTGGAATAAAAAAATTAATTATGTCAAATATCATATTAGATATTACAAACATATTACAAATATGTAAGGTAGTGTCAACAGACTGGAAACCCTACATAATGACAGCTCACCATATAGTTGGAAAGTGAAAATATTTGTGTTCCTTGTGTTGTGTTTCTAAACATGATGTTTGTGAAGGTGCTGTAGCTGTATGTTTTTTAGAAACAACATTTTATGACCTTATGACTAAGAACCCTATAAAATTCCAGACTGGTCCAGAAGAGTCGTTAGTTATTTGCTTGTGCAGGTTTAAAAAGCAAACAGTAAAAATACTCAGAAAAACAGAACAGGGGTACCAGATTTTCTGGGTGCCGGTGCCATTACAGGTCAGAATTTATTTAACAGTAGATAAACCAATATAAAATATGTCATTACAAACAAAATTCTCTGCTAAAATTAATTGAAAGAGATGGATAGCTAGCCAACTAGCCCCTAGTTTAAAAAAAGTAATGTATTAACAAATTTGTGATGACTTATGTTTTCAAAACTTTATAATTGTACCTCTACAATCAGCCATCTAAGAAGAGTTTTGGGCTACACTCTTCAAAAAGTCAAATCTAGACCGCTTGAAGATTTTTCTGTTGTCCCTCTGGGGGAACCCATTATCCTATGCAGAACCATACAAGAGACTGCTTCCCTATCACAAGGGAACCTTTTTAGAAAGTTAACCCCATACAAAGTATCCATTGAAGAACTCCTTCCTAAGAGTGCACTTTAAAAACTAATTTTTCTATTACTATTTGTCTAATTGTGTACACATAATGTTTAACAGACATGGCATAAAACCAGTATTTCATATATTATTTGTCACATTATGTAGCATTCTGTGTTTACCAGCAGTTAACTAGCAGTTACGTTGCTTAATGATAAACAAAATATTGGATGTTATGATATGTTATACAGGCCTGAGTACTGTTAAATAAAATGCAGAAAATCAGCACCTAAATACTGAAATCCCACTTGTGTCTATATATGACCAGGTTAGTAGTAGTTAACCAGTAAACTAGCTATATGGAATTACGGGCAGACCGGTCAATCCTAATAGAGTAATTAAGTAAAAGAGTAGAAGTGTATAGTTGCTTTTAGGCCACTGTTAATAGTTACTTGGGCATTAAGAAAACACTAAACAATTTCTTTTCATGTCTACTTTAAAGTTTTCTGGTATGATGCGGAAAGAAGGAGCATGATTAATACATTTCCTGGACATTTTTTGTTAGCAGCTGTGTAACATTTGTTCTGTTCTTCTCTTTTTTTCATTTTGTGTAGTGCCTGGTAGACTCTTGTCTATGTTCTGTTCATTCCCATTGTATTATTCAATATGTACCTGCAATATTATTCATATATGGTACTTCAATATAAGTATAATAAGTAATATTACTATTTTTTCTCTACAGTGTAAAAATAAAAAAATTCCAATAATAATTAAAAAAACAAAACATGAAATTTGCATTTAGAGTTAACACCTAAGTGTAGTTTTAAGTGGCAGACAAAGCCATGGTTACCAGTTGTTCTTGTGCTGTTCTGTACCATTTATCACATTAGATGTTGTAGATGAAATTTAACACTATTATGTGTTTAAGCATCAGTTTAACGCAACTGTTGCTGTTTTAACCAAGTGTTATCTTACTGCTGATTCTCTGTAAACTACACTGACTCACTGATCATGGCCCCCTTCTCGTGCCTTTTTGATGCAGTTTCTTATAGTTTTCTTATAATTCCAGCTTCGCTGAATCTATTTATACTACTTCCCCACTGAAAAGTACGAATGTCTTAGGAAAATTTAAAGCCCATAGAGGAATAGAACTATTATTATTAAACGAGACTACAAAGAGAAGCAAAAAGGCAATAGTCACACAAAGATTTCAGTTCACAATGTTATATGCAGAAATACTGAAAATGCTTAATACTTAATTGTAGCTTGTCTCAAGCTTGAGTGATAATCAAAAAGCTTTCAAGTCCCCTTTTCTCTTCTCATAACTCATTTTAAGTTTTTATACCTGTTCAATGCAACACGGTGTAGCATTCATGAGTAAAAACAATGAAAGTTCACTCCAGTCAGTGATTTTACCATTGCACTGTAGAACAAAGAAGTACCACAGTTTGGCATCATAGAAACACACAGCTAGCTGCTTTCACGGCCTTTTACCTAATAGCATGTTAAAACAAACTTTCAGCTCAGGCAAAGTGCATGCGTCTATCTACTTATGTGGATAGACAATATCCTCTAACAATGTCTTATGTTCAAGAGCCTAACTGAGTTGTCATGAATGCTATGCTTCACTTGGTATATATGTTTCCAAGCATCAGGCAGTGTCACATTCCACAAAGCTCAATATTACACCTTTTAATTTTACTTGTCTATACTTCCACTCTCTGGTATAATAAAAAAAATTAAAAAAAGATTTTTCCCCATCAGCATGCAGATCACACATCTGTTCTTAGTTATAATTATTTACTAAGTTACATTTTTAGAAATTCTATTAGCTTTACTCCCCAATTTGGTCTTGCCAATTCCCACACACTAGCTAACTAAGACAACCTCCACATCTTTTCTTATTGCCACTCACTTTGTGTCACTAGGTTGCAACACACTCAGAGGAAAAAGCACTATTGCCCTCTTCCACATACACTATATGGCCAAAAGTATGTGGACACCTGACCACTGTCCCTCACCCTTTTCTGCTATAACAATTTGTCCCCCTTTGCAACTATAACAGCCTCCAATCTTCTCGGACATCTTTTCAATAGATTTTGGACCATGGCTGCAGAGATTTGTTCCCATTCACCCACCAGAGCACAAGAGTTCAGGCACTGATGTTGGGCAAGAAGGGCTGGTGAGAAGTTGGTGTTTAGTGGGGTTGAGGTGCAGGCCAAGTTCTTCCATATTGACCTTGGTAAACCATATCTTAAATGGACACCAAAACATGGATGGCTGTTCCATTGTCAGGATTCCAACTCATAATCTCCAAATGCCAAGGCCAACACATTTTTCCTGTGCCACTCAGGAGCACAATTTTCTAAACCAAGATAAGTTCACGCTATTGAAAATCAAGTAGAGAAAAAAGATACAGTACATTTAGGCATGAAGACACTCCGTTACAGGATGTCAAGTGTCTAGGGGTAATTTGTACAGTGATATCAGCTTTAAACATGCTATCACATGCATAATATCTCTAAGGTCCTTGACATTCTCGCTCATGGCAAAAGAATACATGTTTTGATACATGCATACACACTCTGTGGACACTGAGAGTGTTTCTGTGTTGCTGTTTTAGAATAATTAAATAACCAGGTATTTCTTGAAATGGCACTAACAAAAGCTGGGAAATGCAGCATTGTGGTATGAAAAGAGTCTTTTTACTCGTTCGTTATATCTCTTTTTTATTTTATTTTATTGGTCTCAGCAAATTTTATTGATTCCAGTTTCCTGTCTCTCTCTCTCTCTCTCTCTCACACACACACACACACACACACACACACACACACACACACAGATAGGCCTTAGATAAAATGCCAACCAGTGCCCAGATTATCCTTCCCAACTCAAATACTGTATTTAACACGTACTGTATTTAAAAAGAATTTAAGACACATATCAGCAGTTGCTTTGTGGATGGCTCCTCGCTGCAGGACCTGCCAGAGTTGAGCAAGGTGGTTGAACATGAATGCTGCTTTTAAGGATTAAAAAGAAAGGTAAGGTTACTTTGTGATCAAGCCAGACACATCACAAAGATGTTTTAAATCCCCCAGTGGGAATGAACTAAACGTATGAACCAGGATGTTTGATATATTTATCTTGACTATGCTGAGCAATTCTTGGCCCTTCATATATTTTCTTCATTTTGGACAGATAACTGGATAAACAGGTTTAATCCCCACTTTTATGCAGATACTACACACCACAATTCTGTCTCCTACATCATAAACTACATGCATCAGGGACAAACGTATGGTTTGACTTTATACTTCTTAAATTAAGTTTTGGAAATAAATGTAATCTACCTGGTTTCCCTTAAACACTGCTTTCCAAACCCTCAGAATTTTCTACTGAAGAAGTAGTTTCCAAAGACGTTTCTCCAACACTATTCTTCTCCACCCTTTTGCAGGTGATTACCACAGTTAACTGGCATATTTGACTTCATTCAGCTTAATGAATTCCAGTTTTAGTCATTCTATTATCACACTAAGCCAGTCATCCAGCTAATGTTAAACCTTGTCTCTATCAGTTACACAAGGTGCTTGTTATCTGAAGTACAAACTACCCCTCATGCTGCATGCTACTACATGTTAGAGCTTTTGCAACCTTATACCCTAGTTCCTCAGATATTATCCCCAATAGTGGTAAGACCAGACTGAGCTCCAGACTCTGAAACTCCAAACTCCATCCCATAGTTTCTCCCACACTATTCTTCTCCACCCTTTCACAGGTGAAAAAAAAAATCCCTTTTCCTAACACTATGACCTCTCCATCTCTTTTCTTTGCTGCAACACAAACTTGAGTTTAAGAATACTCTTACATCTAGGGAATACACCCAGGATAGCCAGTCCACTGCAGAGCACCATGCACACACACATTCATTCACACCTAGGGGCAATTTAGAGTAGACAGTCAACCTACTGGCATGTTTTTGAAAGGTTGGAGAAAACCAGAGGATGTGAAGGACACCCACATGGACACAGGGAGAACATGTTAAACTCTAATGCAGACAGTAACCCTAGCTAAGTTAAGTTCTTTTAGAGTAGACATTTGACCTACTGCACACAAGGAGAACATGTTAAACTCCACACAGACAGTAACCCTAGCTCAGGATTGAACCAGGGGACCTATAGCTATGAGGTGGCAACACTACCTGTTGCATCACACATTACTGTTATCCAGTCATCCGACCATCCGCTGCTTATCCTACACAGTGTTGCAGGGGAGCCTGGAGCCTATCCCAGAGTACGTGGGGGACACCCTGGACGGGGTGCCAACCCATCACAGTGTACAATCACACACACACACACACTCCAGACAACTGTGGAAATGCAAATCAGCTTACAACGCACGTCTTTGGACTGGGGGAAGAAACCGGAGTACCTGGAGGAAACTCCTGAAGCATGCAAACTCAGTGTACACAGAGCGGAGGCGGGAATCGAACCTCCAACCCTGTTGGTGCGAGGCAAATTATATTACTGTAGTTTCTGATATTTGGATTTTTTTTGTTTTGGTTGTTTGTTCTAACTCCTGCAGACTTTTTTTTTTTTTTTTGCATTCCACCCTTCATTCCTTTGCAACCGCAGTATGTGACGTGTCGCATCGCTGCCTGGACTGAAGCCGGATCTTCGCACTGACACTGAAACACTGACACTGAAACATTGACACTGAAACATTGACACTGAAACACTGAAACAGAGAGACACTCCTGCTGCATCGCTAGCTCTCGGAACGCATCCTAATCAACTCTAGCTATTTAGCACAACAGCCACAACAGCGGAAGGGCGAGATTTCCAACACTCTCCCCGTCGCAGCCTACATGAACTGCTGGTGGACGAGCTGAACGGTAAGTGTTTGATCTTTGTATAATACGAGGGTTTTCTCCCTTTTATATGTACGGGACCTGTGCTCCCTGTAATACCCTGTTCATAACGGAATAACGGGCTCGTTCACACGCTTCAGCACTTTACTGTTGTACTGAAACAGCCACAGCAAGAAGTAGCCATGCTACAGGCTTATGGAGTTATTATAGCATATAACGACATGTTATACAGTACATATATGCTGTTTTTGTAACGCCAAGCACCACACCCTTAAAGGTTAGCTTCTCCCCTGTTTTTCATGTGAGAATCAGACAACCTGTTGATCAGTGCAAGATTTATTTATTTATTTATTTATTTATTTATTTATTATCGTATTTTCTTTAAAAAATGAACTCGAGCATGCACATAGCCACTAAAATATGCTTTAGGATTAATCTACATTAAATGTGCATAAATTTATCAAAAATTGTTATTAATATGAAACTTAAAAATTTGCATGTTTTTCCATAGTTTAATAAACAAAATGCCAAAACAGTCACCTATATTAAAACACACACACACACACGCACACACACAATACCTTTTTCAAAGTACAAATTCTGACTTACTTACAAATCAGTGTGTGAAAATATATCATTACAACATCTAAGGAAATTTCTGTGCATACACTACATAACATTATGTAATGTTAGGTTTGGTTGAGTTAGGTTAGGTTAAGTTAGGTTATGAAATAAGCTTTCTAATTATCCATGTGATTCAATATAGTGACATTTCATTTCTGCTAAAGTACTGAAAAATGAAAAATAAACAAAATGTAATGTCCAGGTAGTTAATGGAGTTGTAATAAAAGCATCAAAATAATGTATTTATATCAGTAATGGATTGTCTAATATTGTGAAACAATGAAAGTTAATTATTTAAAAAAAAAATTTTTTTTAAAGCTTAACTAATATTTAGTGTATTTCCAGTTTAATGGTCTAAGGTGGTCTCTGCTTAATTACTCCCCTGAATATTACAAGTTTCCATTATACTATGTTAGATGCTTCAGGTTGAATGACCTTTTTATTTGCCTGTCAATCAGCAAATAACTGTCGTGTTACCCAATTTACAAAAAGTCATGCAGCAAGTCAGAAGGCCACTTCCTCATCCAGTATGAATAATTACATTACACACTTGACACTATTTAGAACAGCAAGAGCTTGAGTCTGCAGTAAAACCACATTCACAAAAAAACACACACATACATGAAAGTATTTAAATTGAATGATGCATGATCTTTAAATAACAGTTAGTCATGAGCTGGGAGGGAAGAAACTGTTGACTGTGTGGGTCCTGTGGCTGAGATTTGTTGCTGACTGTGGGGAGCAGGGTGAGCTGAATAACACAAGCATTCATGAAACTCATAGAAGGGGTGACACAATAGGAAGAGACAGGGAAACGGGATGTAGGGATAATTAGCAAAGGGTCACTGGGTCTGAACCTTACACAGCTCCAATTCTGAAAAAGTTGGGACAGTATGGAAAATGCTAATAAAAACAAAGAGGAATGATTTGTAAATGTATTTTGACTTGTATTTAAACAAACAAACAAACAAACAAAAACGTATAAAGGCAATGCATTTGATGTTTTACCTAATCAACTGAATAATTTTTTGAAAATAAACATTTATTTTGAAATTGATGCATGCAACACGTTCCAAAAACATTGGGACAGGGGCAATTTAGGACTAATAACTGTGTGACGAGTTGAAATAAGAAGGTGATGTGAAACAGGCGAGGCAATCGTCTAATCATAGTATATAAGAAGCCTCCAAAAAAGGCCTAGTCTTTCAAGAGCAAGGATGGGTCGAGGCTCGCCAATCTGCCAACACATGCATCAGCGGATAATCCAACACTTTGAGAACAACAACATTGCACAATATAATTAAAAGATTCAAGGAATCCAGTCAAATCTCGGTGCGTAAAGGGCAAGGCCGAAAACCACTTTTGAATGTGCGTGATCTTCGATCCCTCAGACGTCACTGTCTTAAAAACCGTCATGAGTCTGTAATGGATATCCTGACATGGGCTCGGGAATACTTTGGTAAACCTTTGTTAGTCAACACCATTCGCTGCTGCATCCACAGATGCAAGTTAAGGCTTTACTATGCAAAACAGAAGCTATACACTAACACTGTCCAGAAGCACCGCCGACTTCTCCGGCCAAAGAGGAAAAGGACCATCCAAGATGTTATCAGCATCAGGTCCAAAAGCCAGCGTCTGTTATGGCATGGGGGTGTGTCCGTGCCCATGGCAGTAATGCAGAAAGATACGTACGCATTTTGGTGCAAAATGCTGCCATCCAAACGTTGTCTTTTCCAGGGACGTCCCTGCATTTTCCAGCAGGAACATTCTGCGCATGGCTGCATAAGCAGAGCGTGCGGGTGCTAGCATGGCCTGACTGCAACCAAAATAAGGCAACGAAGGCCCCGTACAGTTGCGCAGCTAAAGAAATACCTAATGGATGAATGGGGGAAAATTCTGCTTACTGAACTTAACCAAATGGTGTCTTCAGCACCCAAACACTCAATAACTGTTATTAAAAGAAAAGGTGATGTTATACAGCAGTAAACAGTCGACTGTCCCAACTTTTTTGGAGTGTGTTGCAGTCATCAGATTTGAAATGAGTGTATATTATCAAAAATAAATTAAATTCACAAAGTAATACATCAAATAATGTGTTAATAATGTGTTTTCAATATAGTACAGGGTTAGACTTTTTTTTGCTGCATTTTTCATATTGTCCCAACTTTTTCAGAATTGTGGTTGTAAAAGGGATGGGAGAGCACGGCTCCCCTAGTACCACCATTTTAACTTCCCTATGCTTGGCCCTTCTGTCTGACTGTCTGACTCTCTCTCTGTCTCTCTCTCTCTCTCTCTCTCTCTGTCTCTCTCTGTCTCTCTGTCTGTCTCTCTCTCTGTTTTTCTCTCTCTCAGAGTTGAATCTGGTTGAGTTGTTTTTGTGGAATGAAGTGGTAACACCCAGCTGGAAGGGAAAAATCTGCAGAACTATTATAACTACAAAACCCACGAGTGAGTCAGAACTGTGGATTAGTGCAGAACTATCGGGCTACTACACACGGTAAGACTCAGTTCTGAGATCTGTCTCAAGTACAATTTTAATTAAGAACTGAATAACATTTAGTGACTGTTACAGCTGTATCACTTTTCACTTATATGAGCAATTTCCTGATCTTATTGCACTGTAGATTATTTAGATTATTTAGGTTACTGATATTTACTTTCGGAATGCTTTCAAACTGTGAGATATTTTTGCTGAAATTATAGCAGCATTGCTGTGAAAACATTTGTGACTTTATTTCCCCCACAGTGATTGTCATATAATCTCTTCTCTACAATGATGGACCTGGAGGAAACTGATTATGGCAATGTCTCTTATGAATATTTGGAGTACGGGGACTTTGAGGAGTTGAAAGAAGAGACTTATGTCCAGAAGGAAACTCTGCATATTATTTCTGTGGTCATCTATTCTTTAGCATTTGTGACTGGTGTGACTGGGAATGGCATTGTGATCTGGGTCACTGCTTTCAAAATCAAACGGACAGTTAACAGTGTGTGGCTGCAGAACCTTGCTATTGCTGATTTTGTTTTTGTCCTTTTCCTACCTTTCTCCATTGATTATGTGCTGCGTGACTTTAATTGGATCTTTGGCTGGGCAATGTGCAAACTGAACTCTTTTGTTTGTACAATGAACATGTATGCTAGTGTGCTGGTACTCACTGTGCTCACTCTGGACCGCTACATTTCTCTCGTGCACCTTAGTTGGTACCATATGTTCCGTACGGTGAAGCGGGCCTGGGGAGTCTGTGCATTGACCTGGCTCATGTCCGGCCTCTTAAGCAGTCCAACTCTAATATTTAGAGATACACTACAATATCACAAAAAGGTTGTGTGTTTCATCAACTTCCATGATGATACACATGTCAGTAAGGTGAGACACATTTCTATGGTGACTCTCCGCACCATAGTTGGCTTCCTCCTGCCATTCCTCACCATCAGTGTGACTACCATATTATTGGCTAGAAAGATGAAGCAGTTCAGCAATGTACGCTTCTCCGGCTTCTCCAAAATGATCTCAGCAGTTATTGTGGCTTTCTTCCTATGCTGGGCGCCATTCCACACCTTTAGCCTTATGGAGCTCACTATGTACCACTCACGCTCGCTGGGTCATGTCCTGACTGTGGGCTTCCCTCTGGCCACCAGCTTGGCTTTCTTCAACAGCTGCATCAATCCCATACTCTATGGGCTGTTCAATAAGAATGTGCGGGCAATTGTCAAGGGTTCCTGCATAAACCTCACTAAGAACCCACTGAGAGAGGTCAGCCGCAACCTATCTGCCACTGAGACAGCTTCACTTCCACCCAGCTGCTCACCTGAAGAGCCCTCTGCCTACACTAGTGTCTGAAGGATGAGCTCTAGAACATCACTAAATAAGCTTGCTGACATTTGTGATAAGATTTGTATTTTATGTATGTACATTCTTTAGAAATCAGATCATATAGAAAAATGTTAATTTTATATGTAATCTATTTTTAAGTTAAAAAACTTCTTAAAAAAGGATCTTAAAACTTCTCTTTTATTCCCATACAACACTAATTCTAGGGAGTTTTATCATTTGCTTTCTTTGGAGCTGGTCTTGTTTGGGTGCCAGAGTATAATGACTATAAATTTCTCAGAGTGGAAAACATGAGCAAGTTCTGTCCCAACCACATCTCTTAGACTTGGTGAAAGTAGAAACCAAAAATCTTCTCCATTATAGGACTTGCCGTCCCCGTGATGACCCTCATTATGCAAACAAGGCACAATTCGGGAAAGAAATGTTCAGTTTCATTTGATCTTCTTGACCTTATGTATTTTTATATGTTAATATTTGCTTACTTGGAAGAAATTACAGCATGGTTTCTCCTCTGTATACGTTTGGTTATTTTTAGGTAAAGATTTTATTCATATTGACTTTAAAATATTTTGAGTTACTCACCAGCATGTTCCAGTATATTCTTTTTGCCTGTCAAGTTAGATGTGGTTCATGACAAACAGAAAAACCATTCCTTTGTTTTTGTCTTTGAATTGAACCAGTATTTGGTATGTTGGTGGTACCACGATTGGTCTTTGCAATCCACAGCCATGGTGCATTAAAATAACTCCTGAGTTTGAGTAACAAGCTAAATAACAAGTATTATAACAGCTACACAGCATATTGCTCACACTTACTGATTGGGACTATGTGCATTAATGTTTGTAAAGAAAAGTGTATTCATAAGAAACACAAATATCTTATTTTAATATATGGTTGTTGTTTTTTTTAAATAAATATATTCTAATGACTGGAGCACATTTATTTGTTTGTTATATTTGAAAGTCAGTAGTCAGTGTGTTCCACAAGTGTCTGCTGTCCAGATTGTCTTCTCTTTCTCTTCTGAATGTGTTTTCAGTAATTGCTATTTCCTCTTATTTATGTACCCAGTTGCTGATTGACTAACAGATGAGTCACAGAAAAGTTTGGCATTCCATGCGCTACAAGAGCCAAAAGAAATAACAAGTGTGTGTAAAACAGCCTTATCAAAATGCTCCAAGAAATGATGCCTGCACCAGGCACAGGTTTATTAAGCTAAAAATCTGTCGTTTGCACAAGACAACATTTAAAGTAGATTTAAGCTGAAATTAAGCTGTCAATTCAAAGCCTCTTTCTCTATTCTTTCAGCTTAATCCAGTTTCTTCTACTTGTGTATCAGAAAGATATACACTCACCATCCTCTTTACAACAGAATAAGGAAAAAATGTGACTTCTGTGACTTTAACAATGGCATGGTTGTGGTTGCCAGATGGGTATCTCTGAAACTGCTGATCTCCTGCGATTGTCATACATAACAGTCTCTCGAGTTTACACAGAATGGTGCAGGGAAAAAAACAGTTCTGTGGGTGGAAATGTGTTATTGATAAGAGAGAACAGAAGAAAACGGTCAGATTGTTTCGAGCTGCCAGGAAAGATATAGTAACTCAATCAATTTTTACAACTGTGGTGAGCAAAAAAGCATCTCGACATGCATTGAACCTTGAGGTGGATGAGCTACAACAGCTGAAGACCACATCAGGTTTCACTCCTGTCAGCCAAGAACAGGAATCTGAGGCTACCATGGGAACAGGCTCACCCAAACTGGACAAAGACTGGAAAAAGTCTGGATAATTTTCACTTGTCCAGTTTGGTCTGTGCCCATGATAGCCTCAGATTCTTGTTCTTGGCTGACAGGAGTGGAACCTGATGTGGGCTTCTGCTCACGGGTGGATTTACTGATTTGGGGGCCCTGGGCAAAATATAGGAATGGGGCCCTTATTTCAGTGTTTTAACATTGAAATAAGTTAAATTGTAAATAGTTGCATTTGAAGGCGGTTGCAGCACGCAAACCTAAGAATATTACTGAACTGAAGGCCATTCCTCATGATGAATGGGCTAAGATTCCTCAGGAACGCTGGTGTCTGGCATCTCGTTTGCAGCAGGTCATAACAGCAAAAGGGTGCTCTACTAAATACTAAAGATGCTTGCAATGATGGGGTTGAATAATTCATTATAAGTTGCATTTTCAGTTGAATTTGGGGAAACCACTTGAAGCATTCGTTGTGTTGAACTATTTCAGTTGCTTTTGTTTGGTTTGTTCATTGCAAACAGCTGAAAGTCTGTAAATTTTGACAATAAACCTGATTTGCAATGGGAGTTGAATAATTTTGATTGCAACTGTACATCCTAGCCTGCAACATGTTGGTCTGTATCCATTCAAATACATTAATTATCTTGGAATAAAAACATGGTTTGCATAAACCTATAGTCATATAGCACATATAAAATGTGCTTGGATATCAAGCTGGCCTTGGATTTGTTAGCAGGAAAAGCCTCACCCAGAGGAATCTTCCTGCCTGGGACTTCCTCCTACGTCAATATGTTCATCACACAAATACACTTTACACATGCAATTAAATTTTAAATCCCAAAACCAGGGATACATATTAGTGTATAATACTTGGCTAACTAATTACTTGTTTTATTTGTTTTTGTTGGAAGATAGAAGAGGATTCAAACATTTAAAAAGGACGGTGTTACAGGAAACACTGATTAGAATGTGAAGGAAACACACACAAGGACAGACACTTCCCAAGAAAAGAAAAAAAAAAAAATTACACATGCGTCAAGTGAACGGGCAATAGATACACTGTCTGCCTGCAAACTGGTCAGCTGTTGATGATGATTAGCAGAAATAACAACAAATTGTAAAATGGTTAGGACTTTATCCAAAACATCCTGTTTCTCTGAAAACTTTGTCAACTTTTACTAAAACCTACAATTACTGAATTACACTACAGTTAGTCCCTGGATTCATATATTGTATATTCTTATATAGACCATTTTGTTCTGAATATCTACAGTGGGGGAAATAAGTATTCAACGTGTAAACATTTTTTTCAGTAAATATATTTCCAATGAGGCTATTCACATGAAATTTTCACCAGACATCAGTATTAACTCAAG
>JANDJT010000199.1:9845307-9864717 GCA_024331685.1 Stegophilus panzeri | reverse complement strand
TACCAAGGTGTCACACAAGAAACATCTCATGATGGGTAAAAGTAAAGAGCTCTCCCAAGACCTTCACAACCTTATTGCAGCAAAACATATTGATGGAATCGGATACAGACGCATTTCAAATCTTCTGAATCCTCCAGTAAGCACCATTGGGGCCATTATCCACAATACATACTTAATACATTATCCGTTCAATACTTATTTTCCCCACTGTATGCAACCATCAATTTACGACCCAGCTGATATTAATTTGCACAGATAGGGGGTATAATTAAACTGGTTCCTTGCCTTACCTTGCCTTGGAGAACTGCTTTTTCTTAGCGTGTTCAATGCTTTTTTTCCTGTGTCATTCCACTTTATTACTCATAACTTTATTTATGGACTTTAACGTTGTGAATTCTTTATATTTGCAGATTTTTAGTTAATACTGATGTCTGGTGAAAATTTCATGTGAATGGCCTCATTGGAAATATATTTACTGAAATAAATGTTGATGCGTTCAATACTTATTTCCCCCACTGTATATCATACACCACCTCAGATAGCCTAATACAAGCAATTTATTAATACGCCCTAATACGCCCTAATTTCAGGCAAGAAGTCTGACTTCACTGTTACAGGAGGCCAGGAGACTGGATGTGTGAGTGTGTGATGGTAAACGAGCCAGACGAGAGTCAGTGTAAAGATGTGGGTTGCAACTGGGATCCTGCTGGACCTAACAAAAATGCTGTGTGGGCAGTTTCTGCTCTTAGGTGGGTGGAGGCAGGCTTGTTCGCAGGACAAAGAAAGAGCATGTTCATTTACACGGGAGTGTATTGGAAGTGGCATGTTGATCACATAGAAAATATCATGGCCAGGTACAAAAAAAAAAAAAAAAACAATTAAAAAAAATCTCTATGAGACTGAAGTTTAACTTTTAACTTTAACTTCAGGCATGGGTTTGTACCAAAGACAAATGTGGTAATGAATTATAGATGGTAGTAATCAATTGATCCTTTTTTTGTGGAATTCATATCATTAACCAGTTGTGAAGTTGTTTAGCTACAGAAACCTGGTTAATCACTAATAGGAGCTACGTCTATTGTGTCTGTATATTTGCATTTCAAACTTGGTCATATCCTCCTCACCAGTGTGTGGATTTATTGTTCTGCATTTTAGATAGTGTACGAACACATTCTTGCCTGTTCCTAATGTTTGGGTAAACAAAAGAGTTTGTTCTCTACTCTGTATTTTAGATAGTTCACTAGGATTAGTGGGTTATTGTGTCCACAGGTGTCTGAGATGCTTGGAGCCAGCAGCACAACGAGATTGCGAAGAAACAACAACACGGTTTTGCTCTTTACGTGGTACCCAGTAACAGTCATGCTTAAGCTTTTAATCACAATTCTGTAAAATTGGAGAAATGTAAGATACTTATATTGCCAGAGTCGCGATTACTTGGAATTCTCCCATACCACCATACTAAACACCATTAGTGGCATTAGTATTTAGTTATCCTACACTATGTATTTTGGGACACAGCCTTGAATTCTTTCTGGTAG
Source organism: Stegophilus panzeri (assembly GCA_024331685.1). Lineage (NCBI taxonomy): Eukaryota > Metazoa > Chordata > Actinopteri > Siluriformes > Trichomycteridae > Stegophilus > Stegophilus panzeri. The sequence continues at coordinate 9,863,179 of JANDJT010000199.1, read as the reverse complement.
CATTTTATTACCAGAGAGGGCAAAATCTTACATGCTGTGGCTTTGTTAATTCTAAGCACTATTCGGAACTAGTTTTCCAGGGGGACGTTAAAGAAATTCGTGTTTCACATACATACTTCTCGAATTTAATCCTGTCCGAATCTGCCAAATCTGTGTTTTTCTTACACAACTTCTGTAAAAAAAATTCCGGAGCAAATTAAACTATCTAGCCTACTGTTTTTTGGCTAAAGAGACGGCCACACTAGGCTTTAGCGCTCCATTGATTTCCTTTCAAACACATCCAAAACCGGCAGACCGGAAACGCAAACTCTGTGATCCTCTGAGAAAACTAATCCCGTCCGAATTCCAATGTCTGTGATTGCTGAAAATGTTTTTTTTTTTTCCACAACGCTTTTCCTTGCGTGTTTTGGCCAACGTGAACTACCGTAGAAGCTCTTACACACGCGTTTTCTGCTTGTTGCGTGTAATTCAGTATGGGTGTACGTGTTTTTTCTCTCCAGTGAAGAAATAAAATAATAAAATCAACAAGAAGAGACAAATCACGTAAATTGTTCAGACTGGCCACTGTAAAATCAGTGTCAGGTGATTCCACACCTTCACTTCTGCACTCAATTATATAATGTTTTAATTATACAACTAATCATTTCAGTGGGTTTGTTATAAGCAGCCGGTTCTGTAAAATCACGTGAAGTTTATTTTAGTAAGTTTAAAATTAAATCAATAAATTAAGAAATTTTACTTTTTACATTTAAAAGTACTTATGCACGCATCCAGACCACGTGATCTTCTGCAACAGATGTAACAGATGCAAATCTTCTGCCCAGATGTACAAAACAGACACTCCCACCTCTGCAATAAATACGGAGATGTTAGGGTTAGGGTTAGTCCCGACTTAACCGGTACAGGGAATCACAGAGGTCGGGTGATAAGAACTGTAACTCAAACTACGTTTAGAAAACTAGTCCTGCCCCAGTAGTGCTCTAGTCAGACTTCTACATGTTGGGTGATTAATGTGCTTAGCTCAATGCATTCCTCTGTACTTAACAGCATTTCTTTACATATGCCAAAGCCTTAGGGACAGTACTGTATATGCATTTGCTCATATGCTTTACCACCATTAATTACCTTTATTTCTATTGTCACACTCCATTTTGTCAAATAAATTTTGCATCACTGGCTGCTGAACACTGACCCAATCATGAGAGGCTCAACCACAGAAGAACAGCCTTTGATAGAATACTTACTTTCTTTTAGAAACTACAAGCAGCAGGTTCAGTTAATATGCTTACATGTAATAATTGTTACATGTAAGTAACATGTAACAATAATTTGATGAAAAGTTTCATTACTTAAGTACACAAGCTATATTTTAATCCATCAGGTTATGAATTTTCTCAGGCAGTTAGAAGCATAATTTATGTGAAGTTACAGGCTTTTAGCATGACAAGTGTGCTCTCAATATTTATATTTGGAGTTTTTAATGGTTATAAAGTTTTTTCTGCAGCCTTTTTTGAACTGTCTTTATTTTGAGATGAAGACAAGCTTTTTTTTGTTGGTCCTGGTTGTTTCTGCACTTGTAACCATGTTTGTCTTGGATAGACAAGCACAATGATAGATTTTGACAGTTTGTCAATACGTTCTTGGTGCCTTTGCAGAATGTGAATTAAGTCTAAATGTCAGCGTATTAGAGGATATTAGAAGTCAAAGACATCTACACTTCTTTTTTGTAGACTTTGACATAGGAGATACAATAAGAGGTAATAAAGTGCTGTTCATTAAACTACACATTTCAATAGCTGGAAAGTTCTAATAATTTGTACAGATAATTGATTGATATAGCTATAATTAAACCTTTAACTACTCCAATTCCATTTCATCCCCATATTATGTGAATAAAAATGATGTAATTTAGGTACTAAAATTGGGAGGGTAAAAAATGCTTTAGCAACCATTCAAACAATAATTAACTGATCGTCTTTTTCAGATTTTTATTTTTTGGCAAATTAAATAACACGTAAAATTATAAACAAATCGAACACAATAACAAATGGTCAGTTAATTAAGTAACTAAATGCATACTTGTCGATGCAATAAAGAATATGCTTTAAGACCCTGAAATATTTTAAACAGTTAGTGTTATTGTTATTTTTGTGATATTCACATATATATTTTTTTACAAATTATATGCATTGACACTGTGCGCTACAGAGCATAGATTTTAAGTTTATAACAACTTAGTAAGGAAAGTGCTGTACGCCCACAGTGGATGTGTAATGTTTGCAGCTCTCATTCTTCTTGAGGAAAAGTGCTCCTGGTCAATAAGAAAGAGCGGAGCTGTTCTGTCATGCAGTGACTAATACACAGACACACACACTCACACACACAGACACAACTTAGCTCGACATCAGGGAGGACGTGTGGTCAGCCTGACAAAATGCTTTACAGAACACACTCATACGTTCTACTTGCCGGACATTTCAGGACATCCTCTGTCCCACAACCCCATGACAGTTTAGTGAAATGGAAGTGCATAATGATTCGGCATTTCGCCTGTAGTTAATACCTAGCCCAACTTCCAATATGGTAGAAGAGGTTGTTGTCGAGCTTTACGGTGTTGTCATGTCCCCGCAGTGCCGATAGTGGTGCTGTGAGGAGTCTACCGAGGACTGAACTAAAAAAAAAAAAAACCCAGCAGCCTAGCACTTCCAATGTTAGCCGAGGGTAATATACATTTTAATGCACCATTACTCTATAATTACTGGCGCACGGAATCAAAAAGGAGTATTATCCGTAGCATATCGACTACTGATGCATAACTGGTCCAGCTGAGTATATTAGGCATTTCCACAGTGTACCCGGAGTGAATACCCCGTACAGCCTGTACTAATTGAAGGTAAGCCTAACTATTTTACAGCCGGACGCTCTATTAGTGAAGCCGCCGCTTTTCAGCGCTCTAATCTGGTATGGTTGCCACTAGAGGACCGGGGATTTCGAGCTGTCTGTGGGCCGCTGTTTTCATCCGCCTTCTATTTATCATCTGTAGCTATGGTAAACATGGTAAAATACAGTTAAAACATTTCATTTTATGTGTGCCTTTAACCCAGCACATACATTTATTTCATTTTCTTTTAAGCCTGCGTTAATGTTTTTTTTTTTTTTTTTTTTTTAAATTATTATTAAAGTAACGTTAGCTAGCATGCTGCGGAACTGGCTAACCTTAGCAGTTTTGTTTTTGTGGGCCTGGGTGAGGAGGCCTGTGCGCCTGCCTTAGGCTTTCTTTGTAACAAAGATAAGTGCGATTAATGAACCTAGTCCATACTATTAAATAGTGAGGAATACAAAAAATCTGTATAAAATAGTATGGTTTTATATAACCCCGTAGGAGTTCGAAAATAAGCTAGAACTGTGTTAATGTGCGCGCGTTTCCTGGATACGGCGGCTTTGTTTTTAGCACTATTAGCTAGTTATCCAGCTAACGCGGTGTATTTTACATATATCGGCTAAGCTAACTAGTGCTCCCTGGGACATGTTTTTAGCTACTGGCTAACACTGGTTATATTAGATGAAAAAATGCATTTGTTCCTCTGTGTAATTTGCGATGTCGCTTTTAATGTTCGCCTATAATTGTTTATATTGACAGTTGGTTAGCTAGTTCACGTTACTTCAAATTTAACGTTGTTTGTAGTTAACTGAACCTAACTATCTATACACGGATTAATTATATTAACCTGGTAGCAAAATAAGACGTTTAATTTTTTTATTATTATTTTTTTTTTTTTACCTCATATAGCCAAGCCACCTACGTATGTTTATCGTTTGTTTAAAGCTCTGTTTACTTTATAAGGTTAACTAGCAAGCTACGACTATAGCGTTGTGGCTCTCGTGTTATTTTACAGCTGTTCTGTTATCGTCCAGAAAGTAGTCGCAATTTCATCTGCTGTTAATATGCATGACTTACTCAGTGTGTAAGAAATCACAAACTGAAAGTAAAAAGCAAACCAAAACTTAGGACTGTGTTAATTTCCCCACATTTGGGTTTGTTTAAATGGGATTGATGTCCAGCCCGTAATAATATCAAGTTAAACCCTTACCAGTTTATTGTTATTTATATGCATATTATTTATGCCATGCTTATATTTAGGCATTTGTACGGGATGATTAATATTGGTCGGTTCTAAGACCACGTTTTTTAGTCTCACTATGCTTCAGTGTCCTCGGTGACCTCGCTAGTGTCACTCTCATCACCTGACCTCACCTGACTTCTCCCATGTGTAACGGTGTTGCATCCTGCCAACGTACACAAATGAATATCTTCCCTTAATTAGTTCATAAACTTTCTTTCCTTCTTTGACAGCATTGCCATGTTACTTGTAATCAGATACCTTGGTGTAAAGATTTTTCTTTCTGTTGAGCATGTGAAAACCCCCCAACTCTGATTCAGATCCACCTTTGAGGAAGAGGGTTAAGATGTCTCTTTAAATATGTTCTCAGCTCTCTTTTTCATATACAAAATGACTGAACAAATTCAAGTCCAATTATGAACGAACTCAGACTTGTCCTGCACTCAGGTAAATTTGTACTCGAACTTGACACGGACTCAGAGTACAGTCGAGTCCGCGTCATGTGTAACATGAAAAGAAAGATAAAAAATAAATAACAACAAGAAATTAATGAATGTCTTCCTGTCTGACTATGCCTCATAATGCAAGTACTGAATTGAGTTCTCTTATATATTATGCTTGGACGGTCAGATAAATACACACACATCATGTCAAAGTGCAGGTGTGGTCGAGTATTCACACAAACACAGTTAATTCTTAATTGAATGTAAACAGTTGGGAAAAAATCGGAGGTGTGTCAATACAGTATATTGGATCTGTGCATTAGGCCTTAAAGTGACCTAAAGCTGACTGTGTCATTAATGTTAATCAGTCAACAAAAGACAAAGAGAAAATTACCCACTCACTCATTTGACTTAATAACTTAAGTAAATTTAATAAGAATCACTGTATATATCATACGGTGAAGTCTGTTTTATTTTATATTTAATTGATTTATTCAGTTTCTGTAGTATTTCTTACTTGAATACTACTAGACATACTTGAGAAAACATTATCATTGACGTGAAATAAGATTGTAGTCATGTTGCCCACCCCTAAACATTACCATTTGGTGATTCCAGTCTTGAATGTCATGTAAAATATGAAATGTACTTCTTAATGTAGGATATATCATAAACCCTTTTTTTAAAATTTATTTTAGGAATTAAAATGAAAAAAAAAAAAAAAAAAAAAAAAAAAAAGTTAGAAGAACAGAGTTGTGTTCAGAAATGAGTTTGTCATTCATAGACAGACTAAAAGCAGTAATAAAGCATGAAGCTTGTTATGACATGGTGCTAAATGTAACTCTACTCTGTACTCTCTCTCTCTCAGCCTATATAACTGTGGGGGAGAGGCATCAAATCATTGAAATGTCAGCTTGAACTGGAGGACACAATATAGTGTGATACAATAACAAAACAGGTTCATTTGTATTTTCATACACTTGTAATATAATAAAAGTTCTACATATACCTCGATATCCCTTTTTTTCCTTTGAAAGCATTTTTTGATAGAAAACTAGTTGAAGTGCTGATGACATGAAATAAAAATATTAAATAGCAATGGAAGATGTAATAGTGGTATTTTTTGTTATATTTATGTTGCCATTGGTTTGTGAAGGTTAAAATATTAATTTAACAGCTCACTGTTGAGTTCACAATTGCAATTTCAAATCTTTTTTTCAATTTAATTATTTTCTGGACTCTGCTGGATTCGACTCAGACTTGGCCATTAAGGACTCGGACTTGAGTCCAACTCGGCCCCTTTTGGACTCGGACTTGATTGGTTAAGGACTTTGTCTCGACTTGAACTCGACAAAGGTGGACTCGGACCCAAGACTACAAAGTAATAACCCAGGTTCTCAGGACAAGCAGATTGTGTGTCCAGGCTATTAGTTTTTTATTCATAGTTTTGTGGTTACAACCAGAAAAAGAAGAAAACCTACCTGTTATTGATTATGCAAAACAGAAGTTTTTATTTGGTGTGTATTTTTAAACATAATATGCTTCCCTGTGGTGCGACACACCTTAATGTTAACGTAGCTTGAGTTACTTGTTCTGAGTCCTGTATCTGAATAATGTAACTGTCCTAATGTCTACACACTTTCAGCTAATGGTTAAACGTATCATCAAAAAAGACTATAGAGACCTGAATAATATCCTGCACATGCTATGAAAGGAGAGATCACCACAGCTCATAGCTGAAGCAACCTACTAACTTTTTATCACTGGTGCAAATGTGATGTGGTACATTAGAAAGTTTGTTTATTTCCCTTAGTCTGTATTAATGTACTTACTTAGCAAACTAGCTCTCCATAAATTGTTCTATTATGTGATCTACCAGTTTTTTTGTTAAGTCAGTTTCCGGGCATCCCAAATATAGTATTGGGCAGCACACTGGAGCTTTTGCCTACCCAGTGTGCCAGCTAATTAATTTATAATTTGTTTACCCCTGGTGTAAATGGACCGTATTTTACATTTGATTTTGAATATTAATGAGTCAAACAAATTTAGGCCGGTTTATTTGATCTGTTAATACTTAATTAGAATATGTACGTCACAATTAACATTATGTCCTAAATGTCATACTGCTATACGAGTTGTGTATTGTGATGTTGAATACAGAGCTGATAAAGTTTTCCCTTTTTTGTCAGCTGATGTTTTCAAGGAATAGAGTCACGTGATGTATGAGGGGAAACACATACACTTCTCGGAGGTGGACAATAAGCCTTTGTGCTCATACAGCCCTAAACTCTGCAAACAGCGCAGACTCAATGGATATGCCTTCTGCATACGTCATGTTTTAGAGGACAAGACTGCTCCCTTTAAACAGTGTGAATATGTGGCCAAGTACAACAGCCAGCGATGCACCAACCCCATTCCCAAAGCCGAGGACCGCAGGTGAGTTGTTCTCGTTTTACTTTGTACTTACTTGAAAGTTATATTCAGATTTGAGCTTTATTATCCTAGAATCACAAAATCTCAGGTGTACACAGGTGATTTCCTGAGACTCAAAACATGCATTTTTTCCCCCCAGCTCAGCTAGTAGCCTAAGTTTTGTTTTATGAGGACTTCCGGTGGAATGCCACGCATTCGATCGGCGTGGTTTTAAAAAAAATAAATAAATAAAAAAACTGACTCTGAATATCCCGTTTCTAAGATTGTTTGGGGGTTTGAGCATTTGTTTTTTCTTCGTACCTTTTAAGATGATTGTTTTGATATGCTATTGAGATCCGGCGCAAAGACAGAAACTAAGAGTGAAAAGAAAAGAAGCTGCTATGGCTGGAGAAGAAGTCAATGAGCTCCTCAAGTCATTAAAAGACGAAATCATGGAATTTAGAAGAGAGTTTCAAGGATTTTCCAAGGATACTAAACAAGAGATCAGTGAGTTAAGGAATGATGTAAAGGAGTTATAAGGAACTGTTGGAGATCTGAAAGTGTGAATTCAACAAGCAGAGGAACGTGTCGCTGAGGTGGAGGAAGGACAGCAGCTTTCAACACAAGCTTTAAGTTTTCTTCTACAACAAAACAAAACGCTGTGTGAAAGGCCTGATTATCTAGAAAATAAATCTCTGCAAAATAATATACAAATCTATTGGATAAGAGAAGGAATTGACACTGTGGGATTTGTTGAAAGAGGCCTGCGGTATCACTGAACTTTTGACAATAGTACAAGCCCACCTTACTTAATCGATGAAATCCCCAATGAAAGATCACACGCATGATCCATTGTAGTCAGAGATTTGACATGGAATATGAAGCAACAAATGTTACAGGTTATTTGGGCAAAGAGATAGATAACTTGCGAGGGGAATAGAGTATACTTCGATCAGGACTTTTCAGCAAAAAAAATAGAACAGCGGAATTCTTTTAGACGGATGCCAAAAGCTTCAAGAAAAACACATTAAGTCCCACTTTCGATACCTGGCAAAACTGAGAATTTTCTGGAAGGAAGGCCAGCAGACATATGACAATATTCAGACAGTTGAATACAACAAACGATTCCCGGAGGAGATGGGAAGAACGAATAAAGGTGGGGCAGGAAATTCAATGACCACTGTAGACTACAGGATGGACTAAAATTCAACGGATTCGTCAGGGAAATTTAGATAAGTGGGAGCAGTACTTTCTAAATGCCTTGGAGAGACAAGATGAATGATGAAACAAATAAGGTACTGATTAAATTTAATGGCCTTAAGTTAGAGAAAGGTATCAACCTCAGGTTAACAATTAAATAATCCCCAATGAAGGATGGAGGGGTGGTGATGGAGGGGAATTTAATTACGTTTTGTTTTATTGATTTTTATTATTATTACTGTTGGGGGAGGGAAAGCGTGAAATGAAATGTACATCATTTAATAAGGGTTAAATAGTTGGAAGTTACAAGTTTTTTTTTTCTTTCTTCCCTCTCTCTCTCCGCGTTTCCTCTCCTGCTCTCTTTTTTGTGTTCTGTAAAAATGTTTTAAGGGGAGGAAAGAGGAATCTCTTACAGTTTGAAAACCACTAAATGTTAGGGGAGCAAATGCATTGGGAATTTGGAGACCCCTTTGTCCAAAATCAAAAGAAATTTTGGACAATATTAGGCAAACCTGTGAAGGATGCCACAGTTGGAAGTCCATTGTTAAGAGTGAATGCATGTTCTTTGTTTTTGCACAAGTTGGGAGTTTGTTGTTTTTTTTGTTTATTCGTGATTGTATTTATGAGGGAGGAAAACGAGGTGAAAGAATTTAATGTGTCCTTTTATGATGATATTCACATCATTATTAAGGGGGGAAAGAAAGAAGTAAATGGGGGAGTCTTAAAAATAATAACTTTAAACACAAATGGTCTGACCAACCCAATAAATAGAAAGAAGGTACTTCAGAAACTTAAGAGAGATTAAAGGGGAAGTTATTATTATTATTATTATTATTATTATTATTATTATAATAAATAAAGATGATCATAAAAAATTAGAAATGTTGGTTGGAGCTCAAGTATTTGCATCATCATTTACATCATCAAAAAGAGGAGTAGCGATAATGGTTAAGGAATACCTGAACTAGTGAATTTAGTAAAATAGACAAGGAGGGAAGATACGTATTAGTGAGAGGAGAATTAGAAGGGCACACAGTAAGTTTAATTAATGTATACAACCCACCTGGGGAAAATGTAAAATGAAAAAATATATATTTTATTGTTGTTAGTAATGGAAGTTAAAGGAATAATGTTTATGGCAGGAGATTTCAATTTGGTTATGGATGAAGAATTAGATACTCAAGAGTACAAGAAAACATTCTGCATTAAGCAGGTGAGGAGCTGGGGTTGATAGATGTGTGGTCCACAGATTAGAGTTTACATATTACTCTGAAGTTCATAATATTTATTATAGATTAGATTATGTTTAAAAACGATGTGCTAAGGGTAAAGAACTGTGAAATTTTGCCAACAACTGTAGTAGATCATGCAGTAGCGATAGTAGAACTGGAGCTTGGGAGTATACAAGGAACCTCAATATGAAAGTTTAAGAATTCTCTTCTTAGGGATAATATTTTTAAAGATAAAATAATATGTTGTTTTAAAAATTGTATACAGAATAATGATAATGGAGAAGTGACACCAGTTATATTGTGCGAGGCCGCTAAAGCCACAATGAAAGGGGTAATAATAGCATATGCATAATTGAAAATGAAACAAAGTCAGATATAGAAGTTAAACTTAGAATTAAAAAAAAAAAGTTTACAAGAAAAGCATGAGGAAAATAAAAATAAGGAGGTTTACGAGGAGTTAAAGGAGGTAAGGAAGGCCTTAGATAAAATAGCAACTGCAGAGACTGAGAAGAATATAATGTATACTAGACAGAAATACTTTGATATCAAAATCTCTAAAAATGCTAGCATTTAAATAAAAAACAAAAAGAAAAATCTGCAATAATGAGTATAAGGGATCAAGGGTCAGTTGAAAGAAAGGGAAAGTTAGAAATAGTTTAGTGTTTGAGATTATTACCAGTCTCTTTATAAACCAGATTCAGAATGTTTGGATAGAAATAAAATAAAAAGGCCACTTCTGCACCCTTGAGCAAGGCCCTTAACCCTGAACTGCTCAGATATGTAAAATAAATCAAAATGTATGTTGCTCTGGACAAGGGTGCCTGCCAAAGGCCGTAAAAAATATAAATAAAGATAGATATCTCCTTTATGTGTAGAGCCCTTAGCACAGCGTATAGGAATGAATTATTTAATAAATGGTTTTAAAATTGAAGATGAGGAACATATACTTGCATTGTATGCAGATGATGTGATCTTGTTTTTAACAGATGTAGAAACGTCATTACCCTCAATGTTTAGAAGAGAGATCTGGAGATTTGTCAGGATATAAATTAAAGTTTAATAAGACAGAAACTATGGATATAGGGGGTAAACTACAAAAGGTTTTTTTTTTAAAAAGAAATGACATTAAATGGAACCAAACTGAGATAAGTGATAATTCCAAATAATGCAGAAAATTTATATGTGCAATTATGATACTTTAGAAATTACTATAATAAATATTATCATTGGTGGAAATTATTATCATTATCTTTGTTTGAAAAAAATAAGTACTATTAAAATGAGCATACTCCTGAGATTCTTATTTCTGTTTCAAAACATTCCCTTGTATATACACCTTAGTAGTATCAAAAAGAGGCATAGCATTTTTAGAAAATTTATCTGGGATGAGGGGAAACCAAGAGTAAAACTTAAGGTTTTACAAAATAGTAAAGAAATGGGTGGTTTAGCATTGCCAAATTTGGAGTATTACTATTTTGCTGCCCAGATTCAGCCAATCTTGAGCTGGATGCAAGCAGATAATATATCAAAGTGGAAATGTATGGAAATTGGGTCACATTAATATTCTGTGGGAGAAATAAAAATATGAATACTGGTTACTATTATATAGATGAAAATTTAAAATGTTGGAGAAGAATTTGCAAAGTGATGAATATTAGTGATCATGAGATGGTTTGTTTAAGAGAAATAGCGAGAGATCCAGATTTTAAACTAAATACTCTTGATTATTTACGGTTTGGGCTAGCAAAGGGCTTATAAGATTTTATCAAATTTATGGAGGTGAGGAGATGGGGACATTTGAGAGTATAGGGGGAAAAAATATGTAGGAAACTATTGTATGTTCAAGATATCTTAAATATCTTCAAATAAGTTATTTAAAGGATGAAATTAAAGTAAAAACTTTAGACGATATTCACCCTATGTTGCGCTTTATTATTAGTTAGTAAAATTAATAGAGTACATAATTTGATGGGACGAATAAATAATATATTCAAAGAAATAAAGGATACGGGCTTGCAAAATATTAAAACAAAATGAGAAATTGAATTAGACAATAAAATAACAGAAGGAGACTGGAAACAAAGTTTAAAAGAAAATTTAAGAACTACGCAATCTCCATATTGGCAAGAATATGCTTGGAAAATTAATATGCAATATTTTATAACACCAGAAATATCTTCTAAGTATAATCATTTATCTTCAGGTGAATTTAAAGCTCGTTACACTCATTTTATAAAAATTTGGACAGAAGTAATTCAGATAATGGGAAAAATATATTTTTTAAATCAAATATAATAAAGATACAAAATATAGTTCTGGGTACAGGACCTATGCTACTCATTAAATGAGTTATACTTATTTAGAATATTGAGAATAATGGCCTTTAAAGGCAAGAATCCCCAGTTCTAAATGATTGGTTAGATCTGGTTTCTAAAGTACACTCTATGGAGAGGATAACATATGAAATTAAGAGCAAAAGTACATTTTGAAAAGATATGGGCACCTTTAAGATCAAAAAAGATAATATAAAATAAAGGAATGCATATAACATTAATTAATTGTTTTTATAACCCTCCCTCCTTTTTACTTATTTACTTATTATTTTATTTATTTACTTATTTATTATTATTATTATTTCATGTTCAAATATTATTTGAATTACTTATTAAGAATAATGTCAGTATAAGAGTTTGATATAAATATGTGAATGCCTGCCCCCCCATGTAAAAGTGTCTATGTACTTTTTGTGTGTGTGATGGTGCTGGGTCTTATGACAAAAGTAGGACAATTATTGGGGAAAATATGTCTTTTAAAGGAAATGTTTATTTGTATAATTCTCTTGAATGCGTTCGAATTGAAATACATAATAAAGTATTTAAAAATAATTTTTAAAAAAAGACCCAAAACACAGGCATTATACTGCAGAGTTGTTTCACAGAATAGCCTATAGCCTATAAAGCTTACTTACTTGGGCAAAGTTACAAAATGATAGCTCTTGACTTGTTAAACACCTTGATGTAGTCAAAGTAATGATAGCATAACCAATGAGGACATACAGAGTGGCTTGAAGTTTACTTCTGTGGTTTCGATTTCGTTTTCAGAAAGCATTATATCTCATCTTATTGCATTCTGTAGTAGAATTAAAAGGAGAGTAACATGGCAATGACAGCCCTTTATTATTTCCACTGAGTAGAGGAATGAAACAATGATGATCTTCCATTTTTACAGAAGTGTTTTTACATCTACATTTTCAAAAGCTTGTCACAGCTTGTATAGAGTGTGTTTACATGTACAAAATCATTTGTTGATTACAAATGGCATAAGACTACATGTGTAACTTAATTGAGTTTGTTTTAGTGGTGTAGCTACAAGTAATAATTACAATAGCAGTGTGGTAGTGATCAAGTAACGTAAGTTGTTTTAAAAAAAAAAACCTTTTTAATTGACAAAGTAGATGCGTAGCATTAATTACTGCTACATTATTTTATTGTATTAGTGTACACATTTGTTTGCACTAATATACAGATATAGGAAAGCAAAAGATTCAAAAGATCTGAAACCGTAGCCTATGTATTACCTTAGAAGTTTGGTTATTGGGCTAAAATCCATGTAAATTTCTTTCTTTGGTTTTAATACTAGTTAAGAATGCATTTAATGAGTATTAATGTGCATGTAAATTTATTTGCATCATTTTTATTATGTATGTTTCTGTATCCATGGTGTGATTTGCTGATTGGAATGTAAAAGCAGTAACAGGAAAGATTAATACAGTTTAGTTAGCTGTATCTGCAGCAGATGACCTTGATTTCCATTAAAGTTTATGACATGCCTGTCACCATTGTTTTATTAATGTTTAATGGTACATTGTTTTCTATTTTAGATACTGTAACAGCCACCTGCAAGTGCTGGGCTTCATCCCCAAGAAGGAGCGTAAGAAAAAACATGATACGTTGGATTCTGTAGCGCTGAACATCACAGTGCCCTCTCTAGCTCTCAAAGCCTCTAATGGCTTAGATGGTTTGCCTCCGTCTCCGCCCTGTACCCGTCTGCCCCCCCTTGCCCTGTCCGACACACACCTGCTTGACCCCTTCGCCTTTTACGAGGAGGACGTGGAAGGCGTGGAGAGCACCACACGCAAGAACTCTGTAATTAAGAGGAAACCTGCTAGTCGGCTAGTACTCAGTCAGCAAGGGCCACGCCATGACGCTGACCTTCCTTCACCCACATCAGAGCAATTGACACCAGTCACAGTGACCTGCACACTGCCCAGATCGCCACACCTACCAACACCAGCAGCACCACCTGCACCTCCCCCACCCCCCCAGCATGCTGGTCACGCTTCCTACATCCAGCAGGGGGCATCACAGGCTCTGCTGTTTAAGCCAGCACCAGCTCCAACTGGAGAATCTCTGGTGCCTGCCACGCCCTCCCCGGCAGGCCAGCAGTACCGGAAAACCTTCCTCACTTCCCCCAGTCACCCACCTGCTGGCACGCGGGAGTGTCCACAGAGCCGCACCATTGCTATGCGACCCACTGCCTTCACAGCACCTCCTGCCTGCCTGTCAAGGCTACAGCATCTTGTGCAGCTCTGTGCAAACAGACACAAAGAGCATGGAGACCTCTTCCTTCATCTTGGTATTAATAGCTTATTAAACATACAGTTTTAATGTTTTACCAGCCTCATAGAGAGAGAGCGCCAATAAACAGTAATTCAGACTTGCCTCACTAACTTAACCCTCCTGTTATGTTGTAAAAAAAATGTTATGGGTCAAAATGACTTCCACAGTTTAAATACACACAAAAACAGCAAGGAACAGCTTAAAACAGTAAACCTTTATTATGGTTGTCCAAGACAAGCCATAAGTAGAAATATTTTCCTCATTTAGGGTCATGAACTTAAATGCAAAGTCAAAAAAATTCAGAGAGAAAAAGCAATTAACCAGTATTTCAGACATCTCAAATGTGGTAATGGGTTCAATTGACCCATAACATAATAGGAGGGTTAAATACTGTGACAAGCTGCAGACATTATTATATTTTATATATATATATATATATATATATAATATATAAAATATATGAAATGTATTATAATTAAAACATTCACCTGTAATTAGATCTTTCATGCGAAGTGGTATTTAAATGGCTGTTTGCAAAAGTGACTGTCTTCATGGAGCTATACTAACCTGTATAACTGTGTATTCAGGACTGGACTGGTCTGATGAAAGTGCTGATGAGGATGAAGAAGCAGAAGAGAGAATTCCTTCATTGCCTCAGGCCTGGAGACTGCAGGAAGGGAGTCCTCACCACCAGTAAGGAATACTTTTGAAATTGTAGAAACGTACATGAGCACGCTGAAGTGTGACTTCTGCTAAAAATCTATCAGCTGTATCCCTCTGTAAATGTAGGCCTTCTGGTAAGCAGTTGTAGAGGAATTTTTTACTGTGATTCAGTTAGTCTACCAATTCTTCTACCATATTCTTATAGTTGTTCTGTCCCCCCCCCACAGTTCCATTGGTGAACGTGAGGAGCCTAGGCGGTCTCGTCTGGCTCAGCTCTGTACATACCTGCAGGAGCGCTACAAGCACCTGTGTAGGCAAGAGAGAGCTGCCACTCGCCACACCAGATACAAATACGCCTTTAGGAAAGCTCTGCTCCATGCAGCCAGCAAGGACCCTGACTGCACAGGAGAACTCATCCAGCAGCTCAGCAAAACATCACACACCATGAGCAGGTATTAGAACTGAGGGGTGTGTGTGTGAGAGAGAGCGAGAGAGTGTAAAATAGGCTTTAGAGAGGTTGAAAGTGTATGTTAAAAGATGTTTCATGTTTTCTAGGCGTGTAGTACAACAGGAAGTGGAAAAATCTGTCTGTACTGGTAGCACCAAGGGTCAACCTTGCAGCAACCCATCTCTGCCTTTTACACGCCACTGCTTCCAACGTATCCTTCTGTCATGTGCCTGCATATACTGCAGTGCACCGGTTACATATTACAAATGATCACCACCACGTCTGTGTTTTCTAGTGAAATTCTTGCTCTGTTTTGATTATGAGCAGATGTACATTTTACATCTTATGTGGAGGAGTATTTTGGACGGTACTATCCCTTGACAGTGTTGCTTTGTAGATATCCTGCTGAATCGCTCGCAGCAGCTCTTCTCCAGCTGCACGGCACGATTTGCTGATGGGCAGCAGTGCTCTGTCCCCGTCTTCGACATCACACACCAGACACCTCTCTGTGATGAACATGCCAAGAAAATGGTAATTAAAAGGGTTTTTTTTTTATTTTATTTTATTTTTTTTAATGTAATTGTTGGACTCCCTCCCAGATCAGAATAATGGCATATATACAATAAACATCTGGTATATGAAGGCAATTGATGTAGAATGGCATTATAAATTAACAAATACCAGTAGTTATCTGTCTTACACTTGGGTTATATTCCCTATACAAGAGTCAAGTGTGGTTTATTTACCCCCAGTTTGAGAATATAGAGGAAGGTAACATGCCTAACCATTACAAAAAATGCTACTCCCATCTTACTACAAGATAATGTAAATGTATGTACAACCCCAATTCTGAAAAAGTTGGGACAGTATGGAAAATGCAAAAAAAGAGTCATCTGGAAATGCAGTTCACCCTGTACTATATTGAAAACACATCATTAACACATTATTTGATGTATTACTTTGTGAATATAATTTATTTTTGAAAATATACACTCATTTCTGATAACTGCAGCACACTCCAAAAAAGTTGGGACAGTCGACTGTGTAACATCACCTTTTCTTTTAACACTTAAGCGTTTGTGTGCTGAAGACACCAGTTGGTTAAGTTTAGCAAACGGAATTTTCTCCATTCATCCATTATGCACTTCTTCAGCTGCGCAACTGTATGGGGCATTCGTTGCCTTATTTTGCACTTCATAATGCACCACACATTCTCAATCGGAGACAGGTCAGGACTGCAGGCAGGCCCTGCTAGCACCCACACTCTCTGCTTACGCAACCATGCGCTTGTAATACGGGCAGAATGTGGTTTGCCATTGTCCTGCTCTGGATGGCAGCATATGTTGCTCCAAAATTAAGAAATTAGGTCCTAGTAAATTAGTGGAAAAGTAAAGGATAGTATTTTGTTTCACAAGCATACAGTTTAAAAAAAAAAAAAAAAAGGGGAGATCATTGCAGACCTTTTTTCTAGGAAATCTTATACATTTCCTTGAAAAGATCCCTTTCAGCAAAATCAATTTGACAGTCGATTAAACACTAAATAAGGATTAAATAACGTTGATAATGCAGTAAACAGTACTCGACAGTGCATGTGATGTTAAGAACCAGTGTGAAGGCAGGGTTAGTACTATGACCAGTCATGAAACCAGGCTGCTGAGGACTTGCTACAGAACAAGTAAATTATATTCCATTGTTTGCTTCTGTGTTAAAAGATGTCATTAACAGGTTTTGTTTGTTTGATGTTTCCTGCAGGATAATTTCCTGCGTGGGGATAGTAACAGACGGGTGCAGCAGCAGCAGAGACGACCACGTAAAAAGACCAAACCACCAGCGTTGACAAAGAAACACAAGAAAAAGAGGAGGAAAGTAGTGCGGCGTCCCCAGAAACCCATTCCTCCTGCACTACCACAGGGCAACCTGCCCATGCCCCTTACATTGGCACTGCCCACTCCGCATGCCAGTATCAGGTACACATACCCACACACACCACATCAGCCTCACATAGCATAGTACTTTTCCACCTGACAGAATGGTACAGTACATAACATAACTACATAACATGCAACTTTTTCACCTTTATTTGTAACAAAACAAAATCCCACAAGCTACCCAGAATTGCTTTTCCCCTCAGACCATACAGCACAGCAGTCAGTAATAGTGTCTAGTAACTTCATCTAATACTGCTTTCAGCTTCTCAATCTCACAATCCCATATCTTCCAGAGCGGTGTTGGCTCTTAAAGGGGTCTGTGCAGCCTAGCCAGGAGGTCGATGATTTTCTAATCATAACTCATGATTATGAAAGTTATATTTTATTATTGCGCTTGTTAATAGTTATCAGCCTGTTTGACTGGTCAGTTGAATTGAAATTAGTTAATCCTCAGGAACTCAGAAACAAGGCTTATTAAATAACTTGGACCTAAAGTGGTGGAAAGATTAGGAATAAAAATCTGTATGGCTCAAATAAATAACCAGAATATTATTGTACATGTATGAACAATGAGCCTAATAGTTTGAAATAAATACAGGTGCATCTCCAAAAATTAGAATATCATGGAATTTTTTTAAACAATAATTTAATTAAGAAAGTGGAACTTTCATATATTCTAGATTTATTGCAAATAAATTGAAATATTTCAAGCCTTGTTTTGTTTTAATCTTGATGATTACAGCTCATGGAAATCAAAAATCCAGTATCTCAAAATATTAGAATAAAGAATTTATAATACAGAAATG
>JANDJT010000199.1:9815787-9831261 GCA_024331685.1 Stegophilus panzeri | reverse complement strand
TGGGAAGAAGGCAAGCCGGCAGAGGCAACGAGATGGGGCAATGTTCAGCTGGGAAACCTTGGGTCCTGGCACTCTTGTGGATGTTAATTTGACACGTACCACCTACCGAAACATTGTTGCAGACCAAGTACACCCCTTCATGGCAATGGTATTCTCTCTGTTCACCAATAGTTTGAGGAAAATGACAGTTCAAGCTGTTGACTTGGCTTCCAAATTCCCCAGATCTCAATCAGATCAAGCATCTGTGGAAGTTGCACCTCACAACTTACAGGACGTAACAGATCTGCTGCTAACGTCTTGGTGCTAGATACCACAGCACACCTTCAGAGGTCTTGGGGAGTCCATGCCTTGATGGGTCAGAGCTGTTATGGTAGCACAAGCGGGACCAATATTACACAATATTAGGCAGGTGGTTTTAAAGTTATGGCTGATCGGTGTATTTATCCTGTACTAATCAAGTATGGTATTCTACTCATTTTGCATAAACATATCTAGTTTGTGCACCTCTGTTATCTGACTTCCCACTCTCAAAGGCTTCAGTAATCAAGGCAAGATGAAGCACTATTTTTTTTTTTTATTAAAAACTGTGTGTGAAGGGGGTAACTCGTTATTTGTGGACAGTACTACCATGAAATAGCTGTTATGATGTACAGTAGAGCTAAATGAAATTTACATACATTCACAAAGCACACAGCTTTAGAGGGCCCCAAGTGGTGGAGGAATAAATAGGCACAGTGCAATTCAAAACAGTACAAAGCTGCACATTGTTTACAATGAAATT
Source organism: Stegophilus panzeri (assembly GCA_024331685.1). Classification (NCBI taxonomy): domain Eukaryota; kingdom Metazoa; phylum Chordata; class Actinopteri; order Siluriformes; family Trichomycteridae; genus Stegophilus; species Stegophilus panzeri. The sequence goes on along the minus strand of JANDJT010000199.1, from coordinate 9,830,480 downwards.
CAAACAGTGTGAAGAAAAGGAAAAAAAAAACCCAACAAAACACATTGATATAGAATGCTGTGGAATACATGTTATAAGGTATAAAACTTCTGCAACACAAATGGACGTTTTAAACAAACACAGAACTCTGAAATCCATGTAAACACTTCCTTCACTAATTCACTGAAATAGAATGAAAAAACAAGTCGCCTACATGTCTGATTATCCGCCAAGTCATCCCGTACAAGAAATGAGTGAATTACACAACACTGTATGAACCGTGTTTCATAGACTGTTCAGAACAATAAGGAAGTTTAGTGTGAGTCAACACAATAATGCAAGTTTGGACATAATCTGAATCAGTCTCACTCGGTCTTTGTCACACATACAGAAACAAGGAAATTGTATAGCATTTCTGAAGAGATAAAGAAAGGCCTACCTGATCACCTGGCTGTCTGTTACACTGTATCAGTATACACTCAAAATGGCATCAAGATCCCTACATCAGTGTGTAGCCGAGTTCATATCTGATTTGGCCAGGAGGTGTGATGGGTTCTGACCTTTGAATCATAGGCTGACTGTTTTATGACCTCAGGTGCCATCCAGAATGGAGTGCCCACAAATGTGTTCCTCTTGATCTGAGTGTCTGTAAGTTGGCCTGCCACACCGAAGTCAGCCAGCTTCACATCACCCTGCTCTGACAGCAGCACATTAGCAGCTGTGGATGTACACACACACACACACACACGTTAGGCTTTGAGATGAATTTCCATGTCAGCACTGATAATGCAGCTTTATTCACAATGCACTCTCAATATATTCACAACATTATTAAGGTACCTTTAATGTCTCTGTGAATTTTCTTTTCTGAATGCAAGTACTCAAGCCCCTTGAGAATTTCTCTCAGTATAGTAGCAATCTGGTACTCATCCAGTGGCCCTGGCTCCAGCTGTGACAGAGGGGACAGTGTGATGGACCCTACATGTATAGGCACTGTGGTATACTTCACAGGACTACTCAATATGAACCGAGATTAACTTGTCATGCTGAATGTTACATACAGTGGTAACTGAAAGTTTGTGAAGCCTTTAGAACTTTCAATACTTCTGTATAAATATGACCTAAAACATCATCAGAAGTCCTAAAAATGGACAACTAGAAATCAAACAAATGAGACAAAAATATTATGCTTTCATCATTTATTTATTGAGGAAGATGATCCAATATTACATATCTGTGAGTGGCAAAAGTTTGTGAACCTCTAGGATTAGCAGTTTAATTTGAAAGTGAAATTAGAGTCAGGTGTTTTCAATCAATGGGATGATGATCAGGTGTAAGTGAGCGCCCTGTTTTATTTAAAGAACAGATCTATCAAAGTCTGATCTTCACAACACGTTTGTGGAAGTGTATCATGGCGGGAACAAGGGAGATTTCTGAGGACCTCAAAAAGAGAGTTTTTGATGTTCACCAGGCTGAAAAAGATTGAAAACCATCTCTAAATAGTTTGGACTCCACCAATCCACGGTCAGACAGATTGTGTACAAATGGAGTAAATGCAAGACCATTGTTACCCTCACCAAGAGCAAGACGTGTGATAGTCCATGAGGTCATAAAGGAGCCAGGGTTACTTCTAAGCAACTAAAGGCCTCTCTCACATTGGCTAATGTTAATGTTCATGAGTCCATCATCAGGAGAACACTGAATGGTGCACAACAATGGTGTGCATGGCAGGGTTGCAAGGAGAAAGCCACTGCTCTCCAAAAAAGAACATTGCTGCCCACCTGCAGTTTTCTAAAGATCACGTGGACAAGCCAGAAGGCTATTGGAAAATGTTTTGTGGATGAATGAGACCAAAGTAGAACTTTTTGGTTTAAATGAGAAGCGTTATGTTTGGAGAAAGGAAAACACTGCATTTCAGCATAAGAACTTACTCTTATCTGTGAAACATGCTGGTGGTAGTATCATGGTTTGGGCCTGGACAGCTTACCATCATTGATGGAACAATATACCAGCAAATTCTAAAGGAAAATGTCAAGACATATGTCCATGAACTAAATCTCAAGAGAAAGTGGGTCATACAGCAAGTCAACAACTCATAGCACACAAGTCGTTCCACCAAAGAATGGTTAAAGAAGAATAAAGTTAATGTTTTGGAAAGGCCAAGTCAAAGTCCTGACCTTACTCCAATAGCAGTGTGGAAAGACCTGAAGCAAGCAGTTCATGTGAGGAAACCCACAAACATCCCAGAGTTGAAGTTGTTCTGTACTGAGGAACGGGCAAAAATTCCTCCAAGCCGATGTGCAGGACTGTTCAACAGTTACCGAAAACCTTTAATTGCAGTTATTGCTGCACAAGGAGGTCACACCAGATACTAAAAGCAAACAGGTTCACATACTTTTGCCACAGATATGTAATACTGGATCATGTTCCTCAATAAATATTCATGTGAAAAAATAAGTACACCCCTTGTAAATTGTTGGTTTTTTTGACATATTTGGACAAGCAAACATTTGATCATCTTTGAAACAGTGCCTATTAATAAAGGTGAAATAACTGAATAAAACCACAACGGAAAATAGCTTTTCATTTATTCAACACAAATATTAACAGATGTGATATTCTTCTGTGGAAAACGCAAGTATACCCTTGGCCTCAGAAGCTGTTATTGCGCCCTTTAGCAGAAATAACTTCTTGCAGGCGTTTTGCATAATTGTCCACCAGGCTTACTGGAGTTTTTGACCACTCTCCATGCAATATACTTTTTATTTGTAACAAACTTTTTATTTGTTTGAGGGTTTTCTTGCATGTATTGCCCATTTCAAACCCCCCCCCATGTCTGCAACAAGCATGTCTTCTGTTACTGTAGCCAAACAACTCTATCTTTGATTTGTCTGTCCAGAGCACAAAAGGCCTGGTCTTGGCCTATATGCTCATTGGCAAACTGTAGTCTTGCAAAGGCTTTTTCCTGGCATGCCTCCCATGCAGGTCAACTTTGTGCAATCTCGTTCTGATTGTAGAAGCATGCACTTTGACACCAACAGTTGCAAGACTTATTAGCAGATCCTGTAATGAAATTTTGGATCTTTGCTCAGACAGAAATTTGGAGATCTCTTTAAATCCCTTGCCAGACTCCTAGGCATCCGCAACCTTATAGAACTCTTTAGATCTTGGCATGATGACACCACACAACTCAAAAGCAAAGGGAACACCAGACACTAGATATGAGAGTGGTATAAATAACACCTGCACTCCCCTAAGCAGGTTCTAATCACTGGCACCTAAACTTATTAGAACTCCTGATTCTAATTATATGAATTTGAAGGTGTGATAAATGTAGCGTAGGTCTGCACGATTATGGCCAAAATGATAATCACGATTATTTTGATCAATATTGAGATCACAATTATTCACTGATTTTAGGGACAACATATTTTTACTGCACTTTCACATGTAAATAAACAGACTGCTACTTTCACCTCCATGTTGTGCTACATTCCTACTAATGTACAAATCTTTGCATCAAATTAGACTGGTCCTTAATGTGCATCATCTCGTCATCTTGTAGAAGCAAAATATAAATAAAATTGTACCCAAAATATAGGATAATTAAAAATAAAAATGCCATCAACCAAATGAAAATATGCAAATCAAATACAACAATATGCAACCAAATGAAAACAATTCAGGCGTATGCAGAAAAGACAATAACGGTGTTTACAGTAGGAGAGACGCAGCCAAATCACCCAATAGAGTGGCGCAGGGATGACGTCATTTTGTACCGGAACCCGGAAGTTAGCATCGTACCGGTTCCCTTGACAAAATCATCGCAAAAAATAAGCTCTGTGATCAACAAAAGTTTACAATACCAACACGTTTTGTGCATCAAGATAATTTTTACAAATGAACACAACTTTTATGAAGTTTGAAGCCTAAATACAATCGGCAGAAATAAACAGCTAACTGTGTGCTATAAACGAACTACACCACGGTCGCTCATTTAGCAGCATGTTAATATCATGATTTCCCCTCTGAATCGCTAAAATGCTAACTCGTTTCCGGGTTTTGGCAGCACAAAATGACATCATCCCTGCGCCGCTCTATGGTGACTGGCTGTGAGTTTAGGAAGTGCTTGATTTGATGCGCAACTGAGTTTTATATGAGCGGAGTTTAAACGTCAATATCGCGGTCGATCATGTTCATGTAATCGTGGGCAGTCAAAATCGTAATCGAGATCGATATTCGATTAATTGTGCAGCCCTAATGTAGGGTTGTACTTACTTTTTTCCCCATGTGACTGATCTGTTTTTTGTTCATTTAAATTGTGAAAATTACTAAAAAAATGTCAATTTTATGTCATTTGATAGTGTATCAACTTCATTAATAGGCACCGTTTCAAAAATGATCAAATGTTTGCTTGTCCAAATGTCAAAAAAGCCAACAATTTCCATTGGGTGTAGTTATTTTTTTCACATAATTGTATGATCAAGTACATTATTTTGGGGTTCTTGTTGTCTACTTTTTTGTGTGAAAATCTGATGATGTTTTAAGTCATATTTATGCAGAAATATAAAAACAATTCTCAAATTCACAAACTTTCAAGCACCACTGTACTACTCACCAAATCTAATGCTGATCCACCTCCTAAATACTCCATTATGATCCATAATTTTGTGCCCTGAAACAGAAAGAGCAAGAGAACAGACATTAGGACATCATGTCAGAACACAGAAGCATGTCATGCCAAAAGTAAACAACCAAAACCCACACCAGAGCTCTCATGACCTGCTACCATGAACATATGGTTGAGTTATGAAGAACAAAATTGTGAAAGTTATTCATATCAACTACCAGTAAGCAGGTCCAAAATAAAAACTTAAACAAAATCATGTGCCCATGAAGGTGTCATTTATAACAAACGAACTCTACATTGAATAATAAATTATCTAATGTGTTTTTTTTAATCCCCAAGAAACGGATTTTGTACTAGTGCACTGTAGGTAATGTTCGCACATATTTAGCCTTCTAGTTGAGTCTTAAATGTCAAATTCTTTATTTATACAGCAGGAGCTAAAGCTGTCAAAATACACCACAGTAAACATTAGTAAGTAGGGCTGGGTGATAAAATGGTATCGGTATTTATCTACGGTATACGTTTATCGGTAATGATAGAAATAATGTTCGGTATAACGCTCGATAAAATGTAAACAGACACGAAGTTTGATTGCATGAACAACCCTCAAGCATGTGCCGTCCCTGGATCATAAACAGCCCATCACAGGTCTTGATAAATGAGTGTGCTACGAGTGACAAGCAAACAGCCAATAACAAGTTGCGTATCTGTGGGGTTCGGTTGCGCCATCGCCATGTGACATCAGAACACACGCGGAAATGAGTTCAGAGCCTGCTGAGAAGATTGTGAATAAAAAAAAAGGTGTCAGCTCACCAGTGTGGCAGTTTTTTGGGTTTCTTTTCAACTGACCAACATCAGAACACCGCTGTGTGTAACCTTTGCAAAAAAAAAAAAAAAACACCCCCAAAAAACCGTCCAAGCCAGGTATGAAGACACAAGCTGCGCGAGACTTGTGGTGCGCATGCGCAGCTCTCCACACATGTATAGTGCGTGTGACTCTGAACAGCAGGCGAGGAAGAAATGTGCCATTTTGCCGCTTTGTGTTTTCTGTTAAAATGTCGGCTCTGGGGAGGACAGTGAGCGTCCTCAAAGCAGGGGCTCAGCTCATCAGAGGTGGATCTCAACACAGCATTATCCAGAAGTAAAGCCGCTTTTCCACCGAAATTACCCGTAACAATTAATCCCAGGAACTTTTTCCAAGGGACTATTTGGTTCCTCCAGACCTTTGTTGTCTGCATTTCCATTGAGGTCTAAAGTGCCGTGAAGATTAGGCAAATTAGTCTGGTGATGTATGACAAGCCCTTGTCAAAGATACAAAGCCTCGACGTATGCTACAATTAAACTGATTATTGACACAAAGAAATTTTAATGATGTAATAATGTAAAATGTTTTCTCAGCTCATAAAAGCACAGAGTAGCAGACTCTGATTGGAACACAAAACCTTTGAACAGTAACAAAAGAATTTCCTGCAGATAAATTGGTGGTGTAGTGGTTAGGATTAGGCGCTCTCACTGCCGTGGCCCAGGTTCGATTCCCGCTCACGGAATGAAATTTTTAAAAAATATTTGGATAAAAGGTTCGTGTTTTAAAAATGGACAGTCTATATTCTGAATTCTGATAACGACTCTGAAACAACAACAAGCATGGAGGAGATTAAAGCTGTGCTGCTGTCGATTGTGATGTATTTCTTTGCTGAAAAGGTCATTGAGAAAACAGTGTAAGAGACGAGCAGTGGCAGTAAAGCGAATCCAGAATGCTCGTAATGCTAGACTTAAAGTAAGCAAACGGATTTTAGCATTACGCGCGTACACGAGCTTCTCTCTGCACTGTTTTCCTGTGTGAACAATGCCCAGTTCGCTTAACCCACTTGATACTTTGAAGTATACTTTTTCATTGTGGGTCACCGTTTCCAGTTCCTGCTGTATTTCGTCCTCGGCATAAATACTTAAGGCTTGAACCTCGTCGTCGGTCCATCAGTCGTATTTTTTAAGAAACTCCATTGTGTTGATTCAAATCGTAATAAACACCTGTTACTGTACGCACCACAACAGACTTTTAAAAAATGTTGCCTGAAAAAAAATAAATCAACCAATCAGTATGTTCAGCACCCAAGTCCCACCCACCAAAGTTCCTGGCTTTTGAAAAAGTACCACTTCTCGAGTAGGGACTTTGCAAGGGCTAAATATTTTACCCGGGAACTTAATTTAGACCCTGGTCCCTGCAGTGGAAAAGTGGCATAAGTGTTAAAGTGGAGGGTTTTATATGAAGCTAGGCTAACTATGCTAACAGGCTGAGCACAAACCAGAGCACCAGGAGTCCCATTCTGCGCTATAATGCGATGTTGAGCTCCCTTAAAAAGTTTGTCTTGATTGTTCTACGTTCACACTTTTATATTACACACATTTTGTAACATTTTATTTACTAAGTTCAAGAGTTTCTTTAACACTTATTTATTAAATCTTCATATAAAATACAAGAGAATTATATTTGTTTAAATTCTATCGTTTTTGACTGTTAAAACTAAAATTATTTGTTATTTGCCTTAATAAAGCGGTAAGTAAATAAAAAAATACAGTGATTAAATTCAAACGTTTTTTCTACCGGCCTTTGTTTAAAAAAAGATTCAAATTTCTCAATAATTATCGATACCAAATGATATGAAACGTTGTGATTTTAGCTGTACCACCCAGCCCTATTAGTTAACCTTTAGCCAACGTGCAGCTTGAAATGCAGGATCTGTACCTTAAAGTTTCTGGTTATCATGTTATAATCCACTAATAAAGGGATTCTCAAAATGAAGCATGTCCAATGGAGCTGTGATTTATTATTTTTTTAAGGAGGTGGAAATAACATGCATGGTTTCTATCGTTATTAGCCTATTTGACTGGTTATTTGAAATGAAGTTTAATCTAACCCTAAATAAAAACAAAAAGCTCTATATATAATATTGACTTCAATCTAATGTGTTCTGTGAGTGGAACGTTTAGTAATAAAAACAATATGATTCCAATAAATGGCAAATAAATAGATGGATCATGTTTTAAAAAAAAAAAAAAAAAAACTGGGCTGAGCAAGTCCATGAAATGTACTTTACTGTTAAAAGGGTCTCTGGCTACAAAAAGTAGCCAAAATCAGTTTTAAATGGAAGTATTAAGAAAACCCCTGTTTTCACATGTGAATTGAGTTCTGTGGTAACAAATTAGACCAACACACCAAGCTATGTAATCAGTATAGGCCATCCAAGATGATACTGCCATTTAAAATCACATTTGTGCACAAGTGCTGGGGAAATTTATAAATCACATTCTGCATATTTTATATATATATAAACCTTTAAAAGGAACTGTTCATTACAAAATACACACATGTTTAAAGAATGTGAGAATACGGTATATAAAAAAGGGACTTCCACAAACTGAATTTGGAAGACAATTTGTAAGAATTAAGCTGACAGTCATTCCAGCTAGATAAAACAGAATGGCAAAGAAACAGAAGTTTGGAAACTTCCCTGATGTTCATGGGAAGGAATTACACTTAACTATGCTACATATGCTACATATTCATATGCTACATGCTTACATAGGATAAAAATTAAATCATTGCTGCATAGTGGTGCCATTCAGTGACCACAGAGTACAATCAGGCAGGAAATGAAAAAGCAGCCTGTGAGAGGAAATGATCAGCAACAATGAAGAAAGGAAGGCGGAAAAAGAAAGCAAGTCTGTTCCAGACAGATTCTTAGAAGCAGAAATGTGTAATGTGCAGCCTTTTCTTTTAATCAGAGGTGGAAAAATTCTGTGGAGGCACATGAATACAGAAATAATAATGCTAAACAGTACGCTTTAACTTGTCTTAATGTGAATCTGAATATAATATATAACACCACGTACAGTTTTGTAGCCATGTTTAAGAGGTAAGGGTATTCATACGGACACACACACCATATACCCTTTCATGAACACCTGTACACATTCATGCAATTATCTACTCAGCCAATCGTGTGGCAGTAGTACAATGCATACAGTCATGCAGATACAGGCTCGGAGCTTCAGTTAATGTTCACATTAAACATCAGAATGGAAAGAAAAACGTAAGTGACTTTGAACGTGCCATGGTTGTTGGGGCCAGGTGGGCTTGTTTAAGTATTTCACAAGGGTACTGTTTTTCCCCAATCGCATTATCGCCCACTTTTAAAAGAATTCTAACCAATCCTGCCCGCTACTGACGTTACTATATTTGCACCTCCTAGTGGTATTTTCTCATTAACTTAGCTGGGTTTATTTATCAAAACATAAACAAATTAGTCATTTAAACCACCGTTCCCGGTCTAGAATAAAGCATTTAATAAAGATGAATGAATGAAAGCAGTAAATGTGGCACACTGCACTGTGCAAGCATCCTATACACTCTCAGTGTGGTCTTTCCTAATCCCACAAGCTTCATATCTGACTGCCCGCTCCCACACGCAAAACAGTATAAACTGCCCACTTCTGTGACTTTTTTGACAGGACCCACAGGATCCCAGTCCCAATACAAACCTCTTATCAGCAGTTGTTTAAACAACTTCTATGAAATAAAATCTAGCTGAATATTCTGTTAACACACCATTTGCTTGCTTTGGTAAGGTCTTTAATACCCAGAAAGGGCAGTGGTATTGCAGGAAGTGAACATCCAGTCCTCCACAAATGACTGTAGGCCAGCATCTACATTGGGATGCTTGTTTTGGAATGCCCATTGTCCATAAACCTATCAAACTCTGACCAAATATGCAGTTTCACACAGAAATGTCACGTCACAGTGCAAAATGGAAAGTCAAACAAATTTTTCGCCTGTTTTTAAATAGCAGCTTTAAACTGTAAAACTGTAACTGTAAAACTTTAAACTGTAATCTGTTAACACAGAAAACAACAATGGTTAGATAATTTGAGAGAAGAGAGAGAACTCCTGTTCTGACCCGACTTCAGTATATATCTGGAAGATTCCCTTCAAAAACAACTTTTATAAAATAACAAAATTTGGGAAAATACCAGATAGTTTATTGTACTTAAAGCAATGTTGAGCACAAGTATGATTCACAACCAAAAAGAAAACCATATTTGGGCTTCTAATTAAGCAAAACACACAGTGTGTTCAGTGAGTGGGAACGAATCGCAGAAAGAGCTTTGTTCTTTAGTCTAAAATAAGCTGTTAATGTACAGTGAATACAAAAAGTCTACACACCCCTGTTAAAAATGGCAGGTTTTTGTGATTGTAATGTGAAATCATGTCAGAACCTTTTTCACCTTTATTGTGAAATTGCAACATATAAATAACAAGAGATAAACACCCAGAAATATTTTTTGGGGAAAAAAAAGAAAAACCTAAAAACTTCCAATACCCATCATGCATAAGTGTGCACACCCTTTTATAAATGGGAATGTGGGAGTGTTCAGAATCAACCAATCACATCCAAACTCAAGTTAAATACTAATTAGTATACACCTGCCATCAATTAAAGTGACTGGTTGATTACCCCTAAATAAAGTACAGCTGTTCTTATAGGATTTCTCTCACTTCTTGGTAACAGCCAACTAGAAAAGCCATGGGCTTCAAAGAGCCTACAAAGCAGGTATGGGATCTCGTTGTTGAACAACATCCACCAGGAGAGGGTTACAAAAAAAAAAAAAATCCAAGGCATTGGATATACCATGGAACACTAAAGACAATAATCAACAAGTTGAAAAAACATGACATGACTGACACTACTAAGTACAGGATGTCCCTTTAAAATTGATCAGAAGACCAGGAGCTACCACGAGGCCTACAGCAACATTAAAAAAACTGCAGCAATTTCTGATAAGTACTGGTTGCCCCCTACATGTGACAATCTCCTGAATTCTTCACATCTCTGGGCTATGAGGTAGGGTGGCAAGACGGAAGCCATTTATAACCAATAAATATATTTTTAAAAAATGATGTCCAATGGACTAATTATCTGTTGAGACCAAAGTTGAACTTTTTGGCCATAATACCAAAAGATATGTTTGGCATCAAAAAACACAGCACATCAGCAAAAGATCACCATCCCCATGGGGAAGCATGGTGGTAGCAGCATCATACTTTGGGGCAGTTTTTTTCAGCTGGAACTGGGGCTTTAATCAGGGTGGAGGGAATTATGAATAGCTCCAAATACCAGTTAATTTTGGCACAAACCCTTAAGGCTTCTGCTAAAACACTTAAGATGAAGAGGAATTTCACCTTTCAACGACCCAACGCAAACCTCCAGATCAACAAAGGAATGGCTTCACCAAAACAAGTTCAAGGTTTTGGAATGGTCCAGAAATAAATCCAATCAAAAATCTGTTGGGTGACCTGAAGAGGGCTGTGCACAGGAGATACCCAGCCGATCTGACAGACTTGGAACGCTTTTGCAAGGAAGAATGGCTAAATATTGCCAAGTCAACTTACCCAAAAAGACTGAATGCTGTAATAAAATCTGAAGGTGCTTTAACTAAGTATTAGCTTAGAGGTCTGCACACTTACGCAACCACGTTATTGTACTTTTTTTTTTTTTTTTTACTCCCACCCCCCCAAATTGATTCTTATTGTTTTTCACTTTAATGAATAGGTTAAAATTTCACAATAAAAGTATAAAAAGCTCCGACATGATTTATCTTGCTTTCCTTTTTTTATATTACAAAAACTTGCCATTTTAACCGGGGTGTGTCGACTTTTTATATCCAATGTATGATAATCCCAAACATGAAAAGTGTGGGCCCACACTGTCCTGTTTCCAGCTACATCTGCATCTTCCTAAACACTTCTCTGACCAAATCTCTTTGTCCTCCCTCCGCAGTGTCCGCTCATTAGTACTTTTTCAACTCTTTCTGTTGTGCGTGGTTTACAGTCTAGCATTTACAGTGTTTGCAAGCTGTCTTCAGGATAAGAGAACTTTTCAAATGAAACCCCAAAAAAAGAATAGTCACGTAAATTTTGGGCTAGCCTGTACATCTTTAAAACGGTAAATGATGGTAATATTCATTAAGAGGATCGCCTCAACGTTGTTCCATTCAGGCCAGTATAAGACACGCATCTTACATTTTTTCTCGTTGTGCATCACTGTGATTTGACTATTAGTGATGATGCACTTACCTTTAAATATGACCCATAATACTTAGTAACGAAGGGGCTGTCACATTGGCTCAGCACTGTGATCTCCTGCTGAATGTCCTCGATCTCATCTTCAGCTTCCTCCAAATCAATGATCTTAATGGCCACGACCTTCTGTGTACGATTGTCTATTCCTTTAAACACCTCTCCAAATGAGCCTTTCCCGATCTTCTCCAGCTTAGTGAACAGCTCTTCTGGGTCGGTTTTAATATTCTAAACAAAGAAAGAAAGGAACATTAGGACATGGTTGGCTTTAATTACACAAGCTTTTGCGAATTCCTTGTTAACCAAGTCCATTCGGATTCCACCTTGCAATGGACATCAAGCTGTACGATCATGTGAAAAAGTAAGTACACCCCATGGAAATTATTGCCTTTTTTGACACATCTGGACAAGCAAACATTTTATCATCTTTGAAACAGTGCCTATTAATAAAGTTGATCCAGAAGGAAAATTAGCTTTTTCAAGCATTTATTCAAACAAAAATATCAATAGATGTGATATTCTTCTGCGGAAAAAGTAAGTACACCCTTGGCCTCAGAAGCTTGTATTGTCCCCTTTAGCAGAAATAACTCCTTGTAGGCGTTTTGCATATTTATCCACCAGTCTCTGACACTGGCTTGCTGGAATTTGTGACCACTTTTCCATGCAATATTCTTTCAGTTGCAAGATCGTTTTCTTGCATGTACTGCCCGTTTCAAATCCCCCTGCAACATTTCAATGGGATTCAAATCCAAGCTTTGACTAGGCCTTTCCATAACCCTTCATTTCTTCTTTTTGAGCCTTTCTTTGGTGGATTTGCTAGTGTAATTAGGATCATTATCCTGTTGAAAAGTCCACTTTTGATTCACCTTCAACTTTCGGACAGATTGCCTCGCATTATCTTCAAGTACTCTTTGATATGATGCAGAATTCATAGCTCACCCAACGAATGCAAGCTGATTTTATAAAGCCTAATGTGTTTGTGCCCATGACCAAACTTCACAGCAGCAGAGTCTTTGTTCTGTATAACACAGCCTGTGTTGTCTCCATTATGTCTTTACTTTCACAAGTGAGGTGATGAAGTCTTTGTAACCACCTCTTTTTGGATATCCAACCTGATCTGTACACACTACACTCAATGCATAATGCTAATAAACTATATTTTATCACGTACAATGGTTATAATTCCACATAAAAAAAACATGATTATAATATTTGGATGGTTTAAAGAATGTACGTGACATATTTACTTTTCATAGTAAGAAAGAACTGAAATGAAGTTCCAAAATCCAGTGAAGTCTCGGGTAGTGAAAACTACACAGCCTGAGCTGCACAAAACACAAAGATAATGGCACTGTTCACAGAAGGATTCATTTTCATTGTTTGCTGGTATATGTTAAAATCAAAGGAATTTGACTAAACACTCAGCAGTAAAGCAGTTAGATACTTATGAGTTCTGTGTGGCACATTCAGGAAAAGAAAGCAAACAAAACAATGGAAGTGGAATAAAATAAATTATTAAAACAGCCTTAAAAAGTCCAGAAACCAGACACATTTGCAACAGACTAAAAAGGACAAACAAATACACCAGCTATATTTGGAATAGTAGTTTGCTACTCTGTTTTTTCTGGTTTCTGAGTTATAGCATACCGGTAAACTCATATTACTACTTGGCCTCTAACACTTAAGATTGATAAAAGCCTGTGACAAAGTACAAAAGCAGACGTCACAGTGCGTTGCTCACATCAGGAAAGGAACATTGTTTTCAATTTGAAACAAAAGTAATCAGAATAAATAAATAAATAAATAAATAAACAAACAAACAAACAAACAAACAAACAAACAAACAATGCAAGGTTTTCAGAAATTAATTGGAGTTGCTTTTTAACATACAGACACAATATGCATTTCCCCACACTTTCAGTCACAGGTCTGGACTAATGGCTTATAATCCAGTCTCTGAGAGTCTTTACACATATATTTGTTTTATTCATGTAGCCAACATGTATTGGAACAGTAACAGTATAAAGGTGTGAACAGGATTCATTATTTGCAGGCCTGATAAAGAAGATTTGATATACAAAGCACAGACCACACACACAAAAAGCCTGGAACATCTGTCACACAAAACAAACTCTCTTACCATTCACACGGAACAGTCATTAACATGCCTCTAACAAAACTAGGAAAGTGGAAAAAAAAATCAGTTTGTTACAACGAAGAGCAGAGATTTTACCTGTGGCCTGACAGACTCCATTTGCGCTCTTTTCTTCCAGCTGAATATTACTTACACTGGCCCTGGCAGTCAGGTAGAAACACTATCATGAAAGTAAAATGGGGCGTTGTTCACGCACACTTATCGAACATGTATGAGTGCACTATCTTATGAAATGGAGTTAAAGGGCCAGCGGAGCCCTACACAGCTAATCAGAGGGAAAACACAATATTTACAGGCACAATCTGGCAACAAGCTTTCATTTCAACAGCAATGAGCTGTAATAATCTGGACGTGTTTAATTCAGATTATTCAGTGAATTGCCTCAAGTTTTTTGATGAATTTTTCACAACCAGGCATTTGGATATTATGATGTGTGTGGTGTTGTGGGAAAACCTGTTGGATGTTACTGTGGCTGAATTCTGGAAACCAGTCAAAAGCCAAAATTCAATTAATTTGATTTAAATTGACATAATATACTCTGACATCTAGACATCAAAATCCGAGTACAAAGCATTAAATGAAGCCAGTCCTCGAGTACTTAGCATTAAATGAAGCCAGTCCTCCTGGATACAGTTATATACATCAGCCTCGTTCAACTGCCAGAGGAGGTGTTGGTCTCATCCATAGTCAAAATCTAGGCGTCACACAAAAACCTACTCATAAATTTAATTCTTTTGAAATTCTTTATACCAGTATAACTTATGTAGCCACAAAAAATAAGTCAATTCCTCTAA
>JANDJT010000199.1:9796124-9815276 GCA_024331685.1 Stegophilus panzeri | reverse complement strand
AATATTAGTTCATGCTTTCATCACCTCTAGACTAGATTACTGTAATGCCTTACTGTCTGGATGTTCCAGTAGGAGCACAACTCCAGTTAGTCCAGAATGCAGCTGCTAGAGTCCTAACTAGAACCAGAAGATAAGACCACATCACCCCGATCTGATCAACACTGTATTGGCTCCCAGTGAAATCTCGCATTGATTATAAAATACTATTATTAACCTATAAAGCACTGAACATGTTCTTTTGTTTTTCTCCAATTCTGGAGATAACCAGAACTAGAAGTTTACTTGCGATGTCAACTTTTCATTCATCCATTCATTTGTTATCCAGCGTACAGAAATCAGTCAACTGCATTCATGTTTATGCCAGCACGTCTGCCTGTTAAATAATTTCCCGTTAAAACAGAAAGTAAATTTGATGATGAGAGAGAAGCTATGACTAACTTTACAGCCACAATAAAAAAATTAAGAAATATGATTATGAATTTCATGGTAAGATACAACATAAATGCTTTAGGAATACTGAGACATACTGGCAGAGATAATGACGAATAAAAAACAGAAATCTAAAACCTGTGACAGCACCAGAATGGACAACCAGGTGATAACCGAGTTGTGTGATAGGGATATGGGACAGGAAGGAAAGTGCTGCAGTGCTGGTAAGCCACATAATGGTTACTCAGTCAGCAGCTTGGGCTTGACTCTTGACCTCAAAGCCCTATCTGATCCGGCACTAGATCTGCAGAGCTATACTACAACCACTACTGACATCGTTTCTAATACCAGGTCAAGCTCAGACTCATCACGGCTGCAAGTCAATGCACAACCGACAAGACAAGCATGACTTTTTCTCAGGACACAAGTCAGGATATTCCAGGTCTGAATAATAATAATAATAATAATAATAATAATAATAATAATAACAACAACAACATCATCACTGTTACATGTCAAGTGTGAATACTTTATGTAAGAACACATAAATCTGAGTTGCTGCATTAACATTTCTGATAATACTGCGGTGTTTCTTTCTTACTAGGCTATACAGTGTTGTCACTACACTAAACACATTCTGATTACATTAAAAGCGCAACCCCACTGACCTACTTTTTCTGGGTGAAAGAGCTAGTGAATATTCGACCCCTGCCACAGAAGACAAACAAGTAATAAGCAAGTTTAAAAAAAAAAAAAAAAAAAAAAAAAAAAAAAATCACTTTCCCCATAGCAGTTAACACACCGCTCTACAGTCAAAACAATATTGGAAATTCTCCACAATTCCACCACTACCTGTCAAAATAAAACGATTTCTAAAAGAAACCTAAATCTAACACCATCTCTCATTTTTTCCAAACATTGTAAAGGAATGTTACTTTCGTCTACACTCGGATACAATCAAAATAAAACAGGAGCAAAGTTTGGACTGTGTTTATTCAATTTTTAATCATTTCACTGCTGCTTGTATTCGAGTTCTCAAAAAGTGTCAGAAGGTTCAAGCGTGGGAATCGTCCTGGACAGAAATAAAAACCAGGCCGCATTTCTGTTTATCTGTCACAATCACTTGCTATGTTCTAGGGATGGACGATGTCTTATCATTTGCGATATACCGGTAGAAATTCTCCCCACAATAAGAATTAATCTTCCCGTGATAATAACGATAAAGCCTAGTTGATGACGTATTTCGGTGTGCGATGGTCTGCGACCCGTTCGCAGCTCACATGCAAAGCGAAAACTAGTACGGCGGAAGGCAGACGTGAAGCTGAGGAGGAGTTTATCGCTAAACGTGGAGCTAACTCTACAATCTGGAACTGGTTTGGTTACAGAAAATCAGTTTTACTTTTAGATCGATGTTTGTGTTTCTGAGGCTCTCAAGACTGCAAGCAGCTGTCACTTGTAGCCAAAAACAGTAGTGAATGGTACTATATTTATATCGTCACTGAAATCGTTATCGCAATAAACACCAGAAAATATCGTGATAAGTTTTAAGTCCATATCACCCATCCCTACTATGTTCTCACTCACTCAGTAACCACTAATCTCAGTCAGGGTCGCGGTGGATCCGGAGTCTATCCCAGGAACTGTGTGTGTGAGGCAGGGACACACCCTGGACAGGACACAAGAACTTACAAGTACTATGTTGCAAAAAAAAAAAAAAAAAAAAAAAAAAAACACTCAACATGCAGTCACATCTCAGTGCGTAGATGGACGATGATGGGATTAAGAATTGGTTCAGGCCTCCTTGCATGACTGAGTAAAAGGGGTCAAAGTAGGTCTGATCCCTGATGGTCCAGCTCCATAAGATATCAAACAAGGATACGCAACATCACTAGCAACAATGCTATTGCTTTAACCCAGAGTTTCCCTAAAACAGGGGTATTCAATCTTATCAGCAAAGTGGCAGTAGGCCTGTAGGCTTTCATTACAATTAAACTGGAGGTACTTGGCCGTTGTTTGGAGGCTATGAACTGATTAAACCAGTGAAACCAGGTGTAGCACTTGTTTGGTTGGATTGAAAGCCTGCAGTCATACCGGTGCTTTGTTGATAGGATTGAAAACCCCTGCCCTAAACAAGCTCCAATATAATCATTTGCTTTGGCGGATGAAGCAGCACGATAATAAAAATGCATACAGTATCGTGGCTTCACTCACAACCACTACTTCCGGTGTTGTTTCGGGGCTTGTGGCGCTCAGGAAACTCCCCAGGAAACTGAACTAGTATCATGTAGAAACACAGCCTGATCCTGTATTCCTTGTGTTTATTACAAAATCGGAAGTTACTACAAAAACGATGGAAAACGCAAACAATGCACAAAAATAAGTCTTGGTGGCAGAACAAACTCACTCCAAAGATGAACAATCATGTAGCAGGTGTATTTATCCAAACCCCAAAAGAGGCTGAAGTGAAACATTTACTAGATAGTAAACCTACTGCACTTTGTGGAGCTCAGCAGCGCTGTCATTTTATAATAAAAGTGTTTCTTCTCACATTATAGTTCATTTCTACTGTAAACTGCTGTTGAATGTGGGACAGTTGTTGAGAATAAACCAGTTAGCGTTACCTGTATGCCTGGAAGTCCTCTCTGGACAGGAGAGTGACGAGCCATGACTTCTTATTCACACCAAGTCTCTTGGCCAAAACAAAACAAAAGTAAAATAAATAAAAACTCCCAAGTGGACGCGACCACCACTGTGGTTATATCAGCTTGCTGGGTTTACCATAACACAAGACAGGAAAACACTCCAATAATGTCCAGGCGAATATAAAGCGAAACCCGTCCTTGTTCCAAGTTGACGTCTGGTCAAAACAACGGCTAGCTAGCTTAGCTAAATGAACAGTTATTTTTGTTACGATGGCAACTAAAGGAAATATTGCGGCGAGCAAAACGAACTACTCAGAGGACTGATCGTGGTTAGTAACACAGACACTTAGCGGTGACTCCGGGCTGTGTGATTCTCTCTGCTAGCAACCGAGCTAGGCTCGATGGAGAAATTACACCTCGACCACTCTGACATCCATAACACCGCTCTTCAGCACTTCTTCACGGAATAAAAGAATGCCAGACACGAGCAACAGTGCTGAGATGATTAAGCGCGATAAACCGCCAGAGTCACTGGACTGGAGAGGATTAGGTTATTTTTGCCAACTGCCGCATAAGTTCGGTGGACGGACAGCAGGCTAGTTAGCTAACTTTCAACTTCCGCTTAGAAGAGCTGCCAATACTGCACGGTTCCTTATTATATCTGAAATCCAAAGGCTAGCAAACGATAAGTTGGTGTCTACATTTAAAATAGTTAAAAGAACGCAAAATTTCACCAAATGCACTGAACTGCTCTCCTCATTTTCCGCTTTAGCCTTCCGCCATATTGAAACCTCTGATTATTTCAAGGCGGAGCCAAAAGGGTCGCGAGGACCAATCGCTCTTCCGTCATAAGTTTTAACCACGCCCCTTGACGACCGCGGTCCAAAATTGTCTGACGACCGGTCCTTTGTCTGAATCCCAATTGGCTTCCTGATCCTTACATAAGAGCACTAGAATTGTAGCTTTTGCACCCTATGAAGTGCACTACATGTGCAACAGTGAGCCATTTGAAATTCAGCCATGGCCCGCGCTGCTTAAGTGGGCGTTATCGCTCTGGCGCATGCGCTTGAGAGACAGAAGTGGTTTGTGGTTCATTGCTCAAATGTAGGCTAACTATAAAAATAAAAAATAAAAAAATAAAAAACATTACAACCATTCAGGTGTACGTGTTTAATATATATATTAGGCGTGTTTGCTAAACATGTTTTATAAACATGTTAATAACAGTACACAGTCATCATCTATGAACTTAGCTGTATAATGTATATATGGAGGGGCACTAACTTTATACCGCACATGCAGAACTGGAACAAACCTAAATTTACTACTAGTGATTTTCCACAGTTATTATTTGACACACATTTGATGAGCTTTTGCTAATAATACAGTTTTAGCCTATCTACTGTTCAGGCTACAGTACATTAGCATCAAGTTAGTCAAATGAACAATAGATACACTCACTGGCCATTTTATTAGGAACACCTGTACACCTGCTCACTGATGCAATCAGCCAATCACGTGGCAGCAGCGCAGTGGATGCAATCGTGCGGCTACAGGTCAAGAGCTTCAGTTAATATTCACATCAAACATTAGTATGGGTAAAAAATGTGATCTGTGTGTATGATCTCATGCACAACCTTTTCTAGAGTTTATGCACAATTATATGTGTAAGACAGATCAGAGGAGCATGGCTAGACAGGTTCGAGCTGACCGGATGGCTACAGTAACCCGAATAACCACTCTTAACAATCATGGTGAGCAAAAAAGCATCCCAGAACACACAACACGTTGAACCTTGAGGCAGCTGGGCTACAATAGCAGAAGACCACATCGGGTTCTACTCCTGTGTGCCAAAAACAGGAATCTGAGACTACAGTGGATAGTTGAAGATTGGAAAAATGTGGCCTGGTCTCAAGAAATCTAGATTTCTGCTGCAACATGCAGACGATAGGGTCAGAATCCACAGACTCAACCTGCTAGTGGTGGTAATAGTGTTGAAAATGTTTTCTTGGCACACATGGGGCCATGAACATGACACTGAGTTTTGCATACCTTAATGGCCTCCCTAGTCAGCGGATCTGAATCCACTACCGCACTCTTTGGATGTGGCAGAAGTGGGGATTTGCAGCATGAATAACAGGAAATGGAGGGTTTTACCCAGTAATAGTATGCCGTTTCTTCTTCTACAAGTTTATCCATGAAAATTGATTAGAGGCTCAGTTATGCATTTCTGCAAATGGGACAAATTTATTGTTGGTCTTCCAGAGATTCATTAAGCAGGTTCTGAACTTAAATGTAATTTTAAGGTAATTTTGATATAAATATTTTCACCTGCAAATGAGGTTTTTCTACAGTTTAACAAATTGGTATATGTACACATATATTTATAAAATACATTAGTCTATATTTATAATAATATTGTTTCACAGTTCACCATACTTTCATTTTGGTTGTTCATTTAGAGCAGGTCTATCTATAAACTTTTTCTTGTGAATCTATACACATGACATTTATCTCTGGCACTCATAATGTCTGTATGCACACTGGTACATCTTTAAACATATCAGAAATTGACATCTGTTAAGATAATTTAGTCATTGGATGGTACATGGTGGGTTAAATCATAGTTTAATCAGATTTTAGTCATTTTGATTTCATTTTCTTGGTTTTGCAATGTCTTATGTGTTTCCATCTCTAAAGCTTTACTTTCTTTTGCTTCTTTCTCATCTGGTTCCTGCTCTTTGTTTTGCTTGAACTTGGCCTCAATCTCAGCAGGGTTGATGTAGGTGTAGAAATAAGCCATTATTGAAAAGATTATACACACTGCCACTAACAGAGACGCAAACAGCACATACTCTGCCCACTGTAAAAGCAACACACAAAACACTGTGTTAAATAAATGGTCTTAAAAGTGAGGAACGTTATAGAGATAAATAAGAACTTGCAGCAATGTGAATATTACATAGTTGCAATTTAAACGTTACAGTATTTATTTTACTGGATACAATACCTTGTCAGGTAGCTTTGCCAGCTCTGCCACAATCAGCACAATGATGTTTCCCACAGCAACAGTGAAGAGCCAGCCGGCCTGCAGTACTGCCTTCATGTTGCTGGGGGCCTGTACAGCAAGGTAAATCATTCAGCTTATACTGGATAACGTTTTTTACATCCAGATCTCTCTAATGTTACTTTGTAACAATGGCTGTTTATAAGCACTATACAAATCAAATCGAACTGAATTTTTCTCTGATATTCTTAGAATATGTGTTCTGCATATTTACATACTGATGCCAACGTTTTTAATTCGAACCTCATTTGAACAGGTTTTATTTACACACCTATATCTTGTCGTGAAGACATTAATTTAGCCAGACTATTATTAAACTAAAAAAAAGTGCAATGAGTTTTGGGTGATCTGCTATTGTACCTGTGAGTATGAGAATTCCAGGCCGGTGACAGAGAACACCACTTCTCCTGCAGTGATGAGGAAATACTGAGGGATCTGAAGGGCCATGGGCACAGTATTGGGCTGAATATCTTCCACTCTCACTACAGTGCCACCACACTACATACAGACCAAAGATACACCCGTTAGTTTACACAAATTTGGTAACATGGCGCAAGTTATGTTAGTTTCATATTCGTTTTAATATCCATCAGGACACATACATTTGATGTTATTAAGTAGTTAGATCACTTTATGTTAACTTGTTCCGTCCAAAATACGTTCATTTGTTACTATATAGAAAAACATTGGGGTTTTCATAGTTATTTTTCTCAGTCCTGTTGAAGTGGACATGAATGGCATCTAGGCAAAGGTGACCCCAGTGCTTCACATTTTAGCATCAGACCACTTGTTCACACCACAACCTTTTTAGAACTCACACCCCAGCCGTATAATTGGGCTGTGAACTATAGTGAAATATCAGAAGTGTCTGGAGAAAAGGAAATCAAAGAGGAGAAAGAATTTTGTTGCAGAACCACTAAAACTAACTTGTGTTTCTTAGACCTATTTGTGCCTCTCATGTAAGTGGTTGGCATAGCTAAAATACATGCATTCACTATATACACACTCTGGCCATTTTAATAGGAAGACCTGTATACATGCTCATTTATGAAATTATCAGAAATCCTTGAGAGGTCAGAAGAGGTCAGAAGAAGTCTACAGTACCTCTGATAACCATTATTTACAACCACGGTGAGCAGAAAAGCATCGCAGAATGCACAACATGAACCTTGATGTGGAATCTGAGGCTACAGTGGGCACAGGTTCAACAAAACTGAACAGTTGAAGACAGCTGAGGAAAAATGTTGCCAATCTTCATCTGTCCAGTTTCAGTGAACCTGTCCCCACGGTAAATCCCTGTAGACCCCTGTTCTTGGCTGCCAGGAGTGGAACATGTTGTGTTCTTCTAGTGTTGTAGCCCAAGGTTCAGCATAATGTGCAGTCTCAGATGCTTTTCTGCACACCACAGTTGTAAAAAGTAATTGTTTGTGTTACTGCAGCCATCCTTTTAGCTAGAATCTGTCTAGACGTTCTCCTCTGATCTCTCTTATCAACCAGACGTTTCTGGCCACAGAACTGCTGCTCACTGGATGTTTTTTTGCACCATTCTTTGTAAACTCTATAAACTGTTGTCTGTGAAAATCCCAGGAGATCAGCAGGGTTTTTTTCAACCAATATTTGAACCAATATTTATCTGGAACCAAAAGCAGTGCCATGGTTAAAGTCACAAAGTTCATATTGTCCCCCATTTTGATGGTTGATGTGAACATTAACATTAAGCTCTTTATCTGTATCTGCATGATTTTATACATTGCACTGCTGGCACATGATTGGCTGTCTCTATCAATCATGTAAACTGCTTGTGGGTTGTTTGTGGGCTGTTTCAGAGGGGTCTGAGTTTATTTTTTGTGTTCACATGTGCAAAAATAAAAATGCTGAGTCATTAATCTGAGACCACTTGGATTGCTAAAAATGGACCAAGGGTGAAAACACCTATATCCATGAGTCAAGCACAGGGTGTACGTTTCAAAGTCATTTAAGAATAACAAACTTGATTACACACATTTTTATTCCAGATCAGTGTGCTGGGGATAAGGAAGGTGTAAGCTCCTCCAAACCCAAACTCTGTCAAGAACTGACACGACTTCATACCGTCAGTGATGGTGAACTTCCGACTGATGGAAGAAAATACCCAGCATGAGATTTCCTGTGCTGATAACAATAATATTTCTCATATAGATTTTCCAACATCAGACATAATTGAATAGGTGAACTTACGACCCCTGTGAAACCAGTGTGTTGTTTGAAACAGCTGATGGTTCGATGAGTGCAATGTTTGAAACATTCAATGCTGTACTCATACCATTTACAAATCTGTTGAAAAGTAAAAAGAAGCAGCAGTTGATCATTATATTTTTGTAGATTTTAATGGTTATTTCCCACATGTACAGAACACATTACATGAAAAAATAGCATAGGACACTATGACAATAAGCTATCTATTTTTTTTGTTTAATAATTGTCTATACATTATATGTAATAAACAAAAAGTGATCCTATAGATAGCTAGACGGTATGAATAACTTGTTGAAGTAATTTAAGACTTCACTGACCTGACTGCATTGTTGCCTTGCTCTGGTTTGGCGGTTAAATCTTCTGTCTGAGCAAGCAGAGATTATGTAACTTCATTTTAATTTAGATTTAAATTAGAGAGTCTCATAAATGAAAGGAAAAGAATGACTTAATTCTTACCAGATACATGGCATTAGGATCAGAGGGGATAATGAGGGTATGACGCTGTCCCAAACTCAGGGTGAAGGCTTTATTGATCACAGGATTTGTGTTCAACGAAACTGTAATGTTTGGACTGTCAAAGGTCATGTAGCCCTCACTGGCCTGTAGTGAACATAAAGAGAAGGCTGCCAGTCTGTATTATTCACTATCGGGCCAAAAGTATGTGGACACCTCATCATCAAACCCATATGTGGGTCTTCCACAAACTGTTACCATGAAGTTACACATGAAGAACATGAAGAAGCACACAACGGTATAGGATGGCTTTGTATGCTGTAGTATTAAAATCTCTCTTCACTGGAACTAAGGGGCCCAAACCTGTTACATCACTACAATGTCCCTGTGTACAAAGTGAAGTCCATAAAGACATGGTTTGCTAAGGTTGGAGCAGAAAAACTCAAGTGGCCCGAGCCCTGACCTCAACCCCACTGAATACCTTTGGGATGAATTAGAACGCTAAATTTGCACAAGGCCTCCTCACTTGACATCAGTGGCTGACCTCACTGAATTGGCAAATCCCCACAGCCATGCTCCAAAATCGAATGGAAAGCCTTACCAGGAGAGTGGAGGCTATTATAACATAAGGGGGACTATTTCTGTAATGACCATGGTTTTGGAATGGGCACATGTGGATGTGATGGAGAGAGAGAGAGAGAGAGAGAGAGAGAGAGAGAGCAAGCGAGCGAGCGAGAGAGAGAGAGAGAGAGGTGTGAGAGTGTGTGTGTGTGTGTGTATGTGTGTGTTTGTGTGTATGTTTTACCTGCAGGGATCTGAGCTGAATAGGTGTATTGGGAGTGATGTTGACTTGGAGCTGAGAACTTCCCATGTTCACTACCTTCAGCTGAGTTTGTGTAGAGGATGGGAAAACTGGCAGTGTTTTCTGAATATAAAAATCTACATCAGTATATGGAAACTAAATAAGCATGGTTTAGGAATATTAAAACAAACTGTAAGTGTTTTCATTTTCTGGACATCCTATATAGGTTGCAGTATCTCAGTGTGTTCTTTTCTGATGATGTGAATCTAAATGACTGTCAGTTTAACACTCACGTCGATCTGAATCTGGACCAGAGCTGCAGACACAAAAGCCATGGCAGCCAAAAACATCCCAACAGTCATTCTCTTCAAAGGGCTGTGGGGAAAGTTCAAACATTTATACTGCAGGCCATAAGCTCAGAACCAACAGTAACTTTGTCAAAGAACCTGAAATTTTTATTTCTTCTCCTTAGAATTGACATTAATGTCTTTATGTTCACAGAACAAAAGGGTTTGAGTAACTGCAACAATAATGTATGCCTGATTCTTAATTAATTTTTTCCTTATATTATACATTTGTCAAAACTACCTCTGGCATGCACCCTCAGATTCCCCTGAAGTCTAAATTAATCGAACCCATGTGTTAAATTAAGAGTTTCTAAATAATTGGTTAAAAAAAAAAAAAACAACAACTGTTAATGTTAACTTTAGCTGTTAACAAAGACTGAAAAGCCATACATATAATACCCTATAATATAATACATACAATAACATATAATACACTTCTAAGACTCCTTTGGTTTGTCTCTCAGGGGAACCCTTAAAAGTTCTGTGTACAATGCTACAACAGAAGATTTCCATTCCAAAAAGGAAACTTTTAGCCATTAACTATAATAAGAACCTTTTTTGAATTGTACATTATAGTAACTGTACAGTAACATCATTATAAATGGAATGCTTAGAATATTTTCGAAATTAGAATAAGGAAATTATTTGGTTAAAAAACTAAAACCTTAATGATTTCAACTAAAGAACACTTTAGGATCTAAATGAGACTTTTGAGTTAAATTAATTTATTAATTCTTTCATATTCAGTAAACACTTTATCCTTATAACGGTTGTGGTGGAGCCGGAGGCTATCTGAGAAACACTGGGTGTTAGGTGGAAACACACAGTGGATTGGGCGCCTGTACACCGCAGGGCAGCATGCACACACACTCTAACACACCTAGGGGTAATTTAGAGTCGCCAATCCACCTAGTGACATTTTTTTGGGGGCAGGTGGGAAGAAATCAGAGAATGCGAAAGAATCCTACATAACTTTTGAAAACTGACAGCAACCCGAGCTTGAACCAGGAACCCTGGAGCTGTGAAGCAGGAATGCTACCCAATGCATCACCATCCCACCCATAAGTACATTTTATTTACTTGGAAAAAAAATTAAAAAATCACACAATTTTGCATTCACAATTTTGGTCTGCAATCAGTGTAAAACAAACGGTTCCTGGAATTAAACACTATTTTCAAGTCTGAAGAAGAGACTCTTACGTGAATTTGAAGCCACACATTCTGATGAGAGGATACACAATTCTGTCCATGATGGGCACCAGGGTGAGAATCAAAATGGGGTTCACTGTCTGCACAAGCCAAAGAAATGCTCAACAGTGTAACCTGATGTGAAAATGCATTCAGCTCAGTTATACTGTGTTCATGTCTGATACAGAAATCATCACTCACCTGCATCTGATCCGGCTGCAGAACCAGTGATCCCTGTAGGAACAAAACAACAACAACAATAAAACAGCATCATTAGATGCTATTAAAAGTAGTAAGGAATATAAATCAATGAAAAAGCAAGCTCCTATATTTTATAATTCAGTTCCATTCAATACTCTGAATATATACACTGAATTTGGAGTATTTAGTTAAACAACTCACAAAGGTCCCATCCATGGTGGTGGCTTGGAGGGTCCAACGGGAGCCCTGTAGACCAAATCACAACAATACTTATTTTCTTAGGGCTTTTCAGTACTACATTATAGAGAATAGGCTGTTTAATACACAAATCATTATGGCCCGAAGTGGTAAAAGTACCCAAACTCTCTACTGAGGTAAAAATGCAATTACTCATCCAAGAAAATGTTCTTGTAAAAGTTAAAGTACAGTCTCAAATTCTTCACTCGACATAAAGTAGAAAAGTATACACTTAGATTCACTTAAAGTAAAGTACAATAAAGATTCACAAAAGAAAAAGCCTCAAATCACACACTGATTAAGTTACTGATGGTGAATTAGTGCCTCATTCAGCAAGGATTGTGGGAAAACATTTTTTGATAAGGCGAACTACCAACAGTTTTTATTCCTAATCTCTTAAATATTAGCTAGCATTATAATAACTCTGACAGTACAAACTATCTGAATGCCAGGAACTAGCTGTCAAAATACAAACTGCTTCAACAAATACAAAATATATGTAACAAACAGATTGCATTGATTGGTATAGGGGGCTCATTGGGGCTCATTCTTGCTGTTAAATTTAATATTTGTTAGGAATTTAGATGTTTTCTTATGATCTTGCACATTTAGTGATGTAGTGAGTAGAAAGTAGATGTTTCTTTTGATATGTAGTTAAAAGAATTAGGTTAAAAAAAAAACTCAAGTAAATACAAATACTTCAAAACCAGCTTTAAGTATATTTAAGATCTAAGTAAATGTCAGTAAGGTGTTAATGTTACCTTTTGGTCAAATAGAGTCCAGAACATTGGGAGAGGGATGTAGAGGAACAGCACCTTGAGCACCATCTTAATCTGAGCAATGAGGAGTTTCTGTACCAAACACGACAGAGTACAGTGTTGCAGGTATATGAAGGAGTAGTAACTATACAAGTGTTTTATAAGTAAGGAACAATATAATGGGACATGCAGTGACAAGATGGTGTCATGAAGAGGGTTGTAACCACCATGAAGTCGAATTATTTTCCTATAACACCATGTCCTGAAGTGTTTTACTTGTCCTTTACCACAGCAATTTGCCAACAATCACATTTTCTTTATTAATTAAAGAACAATGTGTCATACCATTTAACAGTTGATAATTACATGTAATGTTGTAAAATGTCCATGAAACAAGTTAGTTCCTGTTCTCACTAACAGCTCTAATCAGTTATTCAAGCCTGTGACTACAAAGCCCTCTGTCCTGAAGACTTTCCTGTGTCAGAAAACACAAAGTTACAGCTAGTATTGTATACTGCTATAGTATACTGCTAATCCTAGAGACATCTTCCAAAATTGCTAAGTAGTTGTCTCCTCACAGAAAGAGTCATAATATCAACGATACACACAGATTTTTTTTGTTTTTGCTTATGTGGAGCATCTGCCATACAAGTCCCTGTATAAAATGTATATGTAAAAATGTAATGTATACTATAGAAAAGACATTATTAGATGTTTTAGAACGAAAGCATTAATATAAACTTTGCAAATCAGAATCGAGAAATCAACAGCGCTGTGGTATAATAAGGCATATGAAGTGTTGCACTGATAAGTGGGAGAATTAAATATAAATAGAAACAAAACAGAAGAAGAGGGTGAACTTACATCATATTTCTCATCAGCCCAATCCAGCCAGTGCTCTCTCTTTGGGTATTTACTCTCCTGTGATTGAAACGGTTCTTAACAGCAAACTAGGAAGAGAACACAAATGCTTACTTGTTGCAACATTCAGGTAAAGAATCAAAAGATTTGAGGATTTTTTGAGGCTAGCTGTCTCTTAAAGCTTTTCTCTGTGCACACAAGTAATGCTAGTAACAGAAACAGCTCAGTGTAACATACTTACCCCAATGCACTTAGACACATCCAGGATAATGTTGCCCTTGGGTGCAGCTTTAACATACATACCACTGCCAGCAATGAACACAACTGCAGATATACAGAACACACATGCCTTTAACCTTTCTGGTGAGTTGCCTGTACACAACAATCTTCTACTCTGGGGACAACATTTGATTAATCCAGACCAGAATGAGACTGAGGTCACCATGAGTGAGATTCTAAGAGTCTAATCCATATACAAGCCAAACATATATATATGTACATACATATATACATATATATATATATACACATATACATACATACATACATACATACATACATACATATACATACATATACATATATGTATACATGTGTATTTGCCTGTTCAGTCACAATAAGAAACTCACCCAGAGAGACCACCATGAGGGCTGCAGGAACACCAAAAGCCAGCGGGTAGCATTTCTGTGTACTGTGAATACCACACTCCTGACCTGTGCACATATTTGCACAAACACACAAATTACAATGAGGTCAATAAGGTCATTATTGATTTTTTTACACCTGGGATGTGAATTTGTTATACCTCGGAGTATGGGGGTGATGACAGTGGAGAGGAGACTGCCAGCATTAATACACAGGTAGAACACAGAGAAGAACGTACTTCTCTGCCTCAGCTGCAAAACCAAGAGAACAAGGAAAGCAGTTTGTTTGTTTAGTCTGTACTAAACACACAATTACAGCTTAATGTATAAGTGCAGATGAAATCTTTTTGTGTATTAAAAGAAGGTGTGCATTAATGGTCACACCTGGTGGTCCTTAAACTGATCTCCTCCAAACGCAGACACACAGGGTTTGATACCACCTGTACCAAGAGCGATGAGGATCAGCCCTATCATTGCCAAGGCACTACAACAGGAACAAAAACACACTGTTATTAAATAGCAATTATCAGGTTACAGTGCTACAAATGATGCAATAAGACATGTCAGTGGGAAGGCTGCCACTCACACATGCACTGTCATGTTGTCTGGTGTGCCGTCTCTGTTTGTGTCGGTGATGTCATGAATAGCACTGACTGCCATGACAATCTGGCCGATGGCATACACAATGGACAGGTAGATGATTGTTCTGCATGAAGAAATTGTCAGGACAGATTGGAAATACTCTCACTACTGGTTGTTATTTGGTCATTCTTAGTGCATCTTTATTATTATTTATTAATGAAGTCCTGCCCTAAAAATGGTTAAACAGGCACTCACTTAAACTTTCCAAGCCAGGAGTCAGCCACGATGGCGCCTAGTATGGGAGTCAAGTAGCACAGGGCCACAAAAGCGTGATAGATGGAGGTGGCGAGGTCATCATCCCAACGCAGGAAGTACCTGAAGTACAGCACCAGCACCGCTAGGAGGAAACACAATGTTTGTCCTACTATCCAATTGACATAATTAAGACTTAAGCAAAATCTTCCCATAAGGTCATAACTGTAATCTGTAACTGTTATATAACTAACCAAGATATTAAAAAAAAACCCAAAAAAACACTACCCCCACCCTAGCTTTCTTGTACTCCAATTTTGTGCAAGTCAGAACAATTAATGCTGTTGGTCACTGAAAGTATTATTATTTTATTAAAGCCATTATTATTCCAATAACTGCACCACACATTTCGCTGTTCTCTTACCACGCATTCCATAGTAGGAGAACCTCTCACAAAACTCGTTGACAACGATGAAAAATATACTGACTGGATAACCACAGCATTCCACGCTCTGCACACACACACACACACACACACACACATATTATATCAGACTGGCTAAAATGTGATGAAAGTAAAATCTATAAAACACAGGTTCCCAACTCTCGTCCTGGAGTACCCCCTAACCTGCACAGTTTAGTGTTTTCTCCGCTCTAACACACCTGGGGTGGGGGGGGACAGATGGACAAAAACAAACAAACAAACAAAAAAACCTAATCAGCTAACCAACAACCCTTCCTAAGATTCAGTGGGTGTGTTAGAGCAGGAAAAACACTAAAATGCACAGGACAGCAATTACTCCAGGACCAGGTCTGGGAACTTGTGCAGTAAATGAATACATGTTGTCCAGCAGGTGGCAGCTGAGTTCCTGATATTTGTGGATTCTTTAAAAGCTCTGCTAAAGGTGAGACACGTTCACTAAAGGTGTCCCACATTCACTAGTGAACCAAAGGTACACTGTGCCTTCAAATGGTGATCAAAAGATTTTTAATTATTTACTGCATCTATGTAAAACCCAACAGTGAAGTCAACTTGATTATTTAACCCAGATTTATAGTGTCATTTAGCAGCTGCTTCAGGGCATTAACTGCAAGTATTCTGTAAGTAAACACAAGCACTCTGCAGCTATGTAACATAAATGTTTCTTTTTCTAATTACTTGAAGTCTGTGAATAATGCAACCAAAGTAATAAATGATGTTCCAGGTTTTGTGCAGTATAATTAAGTGCACTTAGTATACTGTATGTCTATAAATTAGCCTTATTGCAGTTTATAGCTATCATTTTTGATAGAAATCTAAATCTGTTTATACAGACAGTTATTAGATAAGGGCTCTACTGGTTTAACTTAGTCAAACTCTTAAGCAGCTGAGTAAACACAACAGCCCCATCGACATTAACACTGTTTTCTAAAATAAATGAAATGAAAAATGAAGAAAATAAAGAAGTAGATCTACGGCATATTGCTGAGAGAATTTTGGATTAGAATACAACATTTCAATAGTTTCAGAGACAGCACTGTTCTGACCTTCTTTGGTTTCTCATCATCGCTCCTCTCTTTGACTGTCAAATCAATAAGATTGAGCTACATCAGTATAAATGCATTACAAACATTAAATACAAATCATAACAATACATAATAACGATACGTGAGCTTACCCGTCATGGTTGCGTGTGATACCTGCTGAGAGGCAGTGGATGAAAAGACCTGTGTGTCTACACAACCCGCAGTGTAAAGGTGAAACGTTGCTCATTAGAGTGGACTGTGGCCCTGTTTATGAGCCTTTTCTTGAACATACAAGCACAGGGAGTGATGGAGGGAGTGAGAGAGAGAGAATAGTAGTTCAAATTAATTAGGACCCTTTTTTATTTCTTGAAAATGTAATATAATAGGCCTAAGCAACGAAAAAACAATCAGAAATGTTTGTTCCAAAAAGCAAATTAATACAGCAGATGAAATACATGGGCTGATAAAAAAAAAAGAGACAGCAACAATATGTACCATTGAAAAGAAAAACCCAGGTACTTTAAGCAATAGAGTAGTGCAGAAGGGCAGTGAGGTAGTGGTGGTAGTTTCAAGTTTATACGAAGTTTGTATATCAAGGTTAAGTTCATATGGTGTTTACATGATCTAGGAAGGGCTGCTGGATTTTGGTGAATTTCCTATAAAAATTCAAAAGATAGAACCGAGTTGATTAAAGTCCATGTATCTTTTATCCAGTGGGTGTTAGCAGGATGGATAAAGCTGGACAATAATGGAAGGAAGAATAACGTTGGAACTCAGACGATGTGAAATGATACTGTCTAATGGAAATTAACAGGACCGTGATAACACCAACACATTCAGGGTCAATGTTCAGGAAGATATGAATCTCTCACACTAAGGCACTTGACTGAAAAATTTACACTGTAGATCTCCATGATCATAATATGTAGATGAATTATAAACTTGTTCAAGGACATCATCATCATCATCATCATCATCATTATCATCATTATCATCATCAACACCACCACCAACAATAATAATGACACATGTGGTCATTTATGTGGGGAATATGTTTCATCTAGAAGCAGAAGAAGCAGCCTTTATTGGTCACATATACATTACAGCACAGTGAAATTTTTTCTTCGCATATCCCAGCTTGTTAGGAAGTTGGGGTCAGAGCGTAGGTTCAGCCATGATACGGCGCCCCTGGAGCGGAGAGGGTTAAGGGCCTTGCTCAAGGGCCCAACAGTGGCAGCTTTGTCGTGCTGGGGCTTGAACCCTTGACCTTCTAAACAAAGCGATGCTCAAATTTAATTATAATATTTTAAGGACTTGTTAAGCAGCAGCTAAAATGATTTAGGTGCCAAATTGTATGAATATTTAAAATGTTAAACAACATACAAGGAAACAATGTTAAAATAGTGACATTTATTTCAAACAGGAACAGTTTTCATACAGTAGAACAGTGACTTTCTATTAAATAGAGATTGAAAAAAAAAAATCACCATTGTGAATATAAAAAAGCATTTGATAAACATTTAAAGGAACACTAATGTGGTAAATGTGTCTGCTCCTTCACTGGCTCCTCTCCTCAACTGTTTGGCAAGAAGTATCAACACCATGCTTACAGTGTATCAAACACAGCAAGAGCTCAGCTTGCTTCATATTGCACTCTGTTCAGATATTTATACACATAATATCATGGCTTTAAAAATATCTCCATCTGAGACATTAAAGTGATTTGTGTCTGTGTTTGATGCTTAGGTTTGTGTATTCCATCACATATTTTTCTTCTCATTTAAAACAGAGAAAAGCAAAGCTAAATTCAAAATAAAGCGGCCAAGCAGACCATCTGTAAAACATCTGAAACTGAAATTCTGTACATATGGTATTACTATGGAGTTTTAAGTTAGAAATAACAAACAAGGAGTAAGAAACAAATCAGTAATAATGATTTTTAAAAAAAAACACTTGGCAGATGATGGGTAAATAACACGTAAAAAGTCTCCACAGGAAACAGTAACTCAGATTCCCAGTCAGAATGGGATAGAAACTAAATTTTTTTTAAAAATCCTTAAAAATATATGTTTACCCAAACCAAGCTAATAGGTCACATACTGCTACGCTATTCTCTATTCCAGGGTCACTATTAGGGACACTCATGGAACAGAGATTCTCCTCTGGGAAATGGAGAAACAAATGCAGAAAAAAAAACCACTGACAGAAGACCTCATCTTGCTGTTAAGAGTTGTATGTGCAGTCATGCACCAAATGTAAAAGGTTGCAGGGCTAAGCTGAGTGCAGGGTGAAGGTCAGACCACAGAAGAGGAGGTGGGCATGCCCTGGATGCTGGCTGCAGTGGGAGTGCCACTGATGGCATTGAAGATGTGAAGGGAGTCAGGCAGGGGACTCTTCATGACATCCTCCACAGGAGAGATCTACAGAGAGGGGGGAAGAGGGTGAGAAACAGGGAGAGAGAGAGAGAGAGAGAGAGAGAGAGAGAGAGAAAGTGTATTGTCTTAATAAGAAATCAGAATTTAAGAGTCTGCTGTAATACAGAATATGAAATTCAGATGAGTTACCATCCAATCTGGTCATGTAAGCAGAGGAGGAAAAAGAGAGAAGATAATGTTAGATATGGTCACATCATTGGTTTACAGGTCACAGACGAGGGCTTCCAAAATGTAGAAAAAGGAATGTGAGGTGTTCTGGGAAAACCACTTGGAGGTTACTGTGACTGAATGCTTGCAAATGACAAGAAACACGAAAAATCATGTTCTGCCTGTAATATAATTTGACACCTAAATTTTAAGAAACTATAAATACAACCCAATTCCAAAAAAGTTGGGATGCTGTGTAAAATGTAAATAAATGTAAATAAAAACAGATTGCAATGATTTGCAAATCTCATAAACCCATATGTTATTCACAGTAGAACATAGAAAACATATCAAATGTTTAAACTG
>JANDJT010000199.1:9753549-9780264 GCA_024331685.1 Stegophilus panzeri | reverse complement strand
CTTCATTGATCCCGAAGGAAATTTGTTTCTTCTCATATCGGTTGGGGTCAGAGCGCAGGGTCAGCCATCACACGGCGCCCCTGCAGCTGATAGGGTTAGGGGTCTTGTTCAAGGACCCAAACAGCGGCTGTGAAGTCAAACCTGGATTCAAACCCAGGACCTTGTGTTCAAGAGCCCAAAGCTCCACCCCCACTGAGTTACGTTGTCCAATGGCATCACACAAGACACTTTTGAACACACACATACATATCTATCTATAATTATATCTATACAGTATATAATTATAAACAATAATAAACCAGAAAGGTTCAGTACAAACAGTAAGTGATGTAAACATTAGTACATTGTAAAATCTTAGTGTAACTGTGTCAGTTTTGTGTAAATATTTATATTTATGATCACCATTAGGTTCATGTGATGGTCAACGTGTTCTTGTACAGTTGCCAATTTGTTACATAATTCCTGTCTTTGGAGAACCTTACAACCAAAGTTAAAAGAAGCCATAAAAACAGACCTTAGTTCAAGGCCACTTTTACAGCTTCCTTGCTTGTGTCAACACCAACCTGACATTTTTATGTATTTGATATTTTTATCAAGCTCCTTATTGAAATTCTAGCTCTTGTACTGGCCCTTACCATCTGATGTCTCCTGTTCCCTCAATTTTTTGTGGACTTAGTCTGGACTTAATCTAAGTGATAAAACTTTTAACTTATAAAATACATCCTTATACTCCATAAGCACATATTTCCCTTTAGTATTATACACTTGATTTCTAACTTTCATGCCGTTGGTTTTAGCTCACAAATGTGCTCATTATACCATGGAGCAATTTAGTTTTTATGAAGTTGTATTAAAGATTCTTCATTTTGAGTAGACCGGTCTGACTAGTCTAATATGACTTGAGTAGACTATAATAATAATAATAATAATAATAATAATAATAATAATAATAATAATAATAATAATAAGTCACTTGGTCTAAGATGAAATGTTGAAGTTCTAGATTTGAAATAAATTGGCAAAAATATTGTAAATATAATCATATTCGTTTAGGGCAATTTCATCCACCCTTACCCATTTTTATGTAATTATATTACCAATATTACAATATTATATCAGCAAACAATAATAACAAATAAATAACAGTATTAAAACTTTAAAACCATTTACATAACAAAAACATGTCTGGGGCAAAGGTGTGCCAAACATAGTTTTTGTCTTTCTAATTTGGATTTTCTGGTTTTAACTCTTTTCTTGTTTCTTGGTTCTTTTGATTCTTCTGCTTAGTTTGCTTTGTTCGCTTGGTTTGTTGTTAGTTTTTTAAACACTTGTCTGTAATTTTGACTTAGATCTTGCCTCGCCCAGTTCATATTTGTTTATGTTTGCTAAGGTGTTTTAATTATCTGATTATTAATAA
This sequence comes from Stegophilus panzeri, assembly GCA_024331685.1. Lineage (NCBI taxonomy): Eukaryota > Metazoa > Chordata > Actinopteri > Siluriformes > Trichomycteridae > Stegophilus > Stegophilus panzeri. Next base: position 9,778,847 of record JANDJT010000199.1, on the reverse strand, counting down.
ACATTATTAACCTTTAGCTCTGCGTTCATCATGCTGCTTATTAAACTTTTCTGTTTTGATCAATTGTTTTATTGATGCTACAAGCACCATTTGGAAACAATTAATGTATGTGCATAAACTCAAAAAACAAAATCTCTTTGTGTAAATATTATTTTAAATTTTACAACATATGGTATATATAACACAACATAAAATACAACATAACACAAAATATAACACAACATAGAATTCAACATAACACAACATAGAATACAACATATAATATGACATAACACAATATATAACACAACATATAATACGTCATATAATACAACATAACACAACATATAATACATCAAAGAATACAACATAACACAACATAAAATACAACATAATGCAACATATAAGTAGTAGCAGCTATTAAGAAAGGAGCAGAACTAATCAGAAGTTATCGATGACCCAGGCTAATTGAATTCTGTGTGGATTGAAGCATGGCTAATTCAACAGATAGGCTACTGAAAAGCTTCCGATTGTTGAAGACATTAATGGTGGTCTTAATAAAAAGGGGGTTTGTTACATGTTTGGCAATAAAAGGTAGCCCAGCTAAATATTAAAAGGGTGGTCATGATGTTATGCCTTATTGGTGTAAATAACTTGATTTCTTTTTCTAGCTGATCTTCTTACTGCTCCTCCTGACCTGACCTCGGCTGCAGCCATGTACCGCGGACCAGTCTATGCCCTGCATGACGTGGCCGACAAAATCCCCATGACCAACTCGCCTCTGCTTGACCCTCTGCCCAACCTGAAGATCAAAGTCTACAACTCATCGGGTACTGTCACACCCCAGGATGAGCTGTCCGATTTCACCTCCAAACTCTCTCCCAAACTCGGTCACATGCTCATCGACAGTGACACAATGGGACGACACACTCAGAGCCTGGTACGGACCCGGGATCCTTCCTGCACCGCCTTTGGTTCCTTTAACTCACTTGGAGGTCACCTGATTGTACCTAACTCAGGTATGTTGGTGTTCAAATATAATAATACAACACTGTGTAGCCAAAAATATTATTAATTATTAACTTTTTCAAACCAAGTGCTATTCCATATAGTGGTTCTACATTCTGATTATTTTTCTATCTATCCAAGTTTTAGGAAAAAAAGTGAAATATAGCACTTATTCACATTTACCATTTCAGTGTATTCAAAGGGCCTTTAACAAGATTTGAGTCAAAGCTCTGTAACGCACTATTGTGCCTGCCAGGTGGAATTGTGTAGCATCAGGGAATTACAGTTACATAAAAGCCTTTTTGACACAACAGGTACAATTTTCCAAAGATGTAATTTAAAGAATATTGTGTAAAACCTTCTAAGAGGACACATCTATGCAAGGTCGTGGCTCATGGTACATCTGGCTATAATTTGTCAGTATAGTATAAAGTTATTATAAAGCCAAAGTACTTTTTGATTTGATTAAACATTTTTAAGATTTCATTCTCATGAATAGTTCTGGTTCTCCATATGTACCATCTAACATGTACTGTTGATCCATTAGCAATGACTTCCTATTACTTTTGTAAAATAATAAAATTTGATGCTATACAATAATGTAATACTGTTTCTCAGTGACTGTATAGCAGCTGTCTTCTCTTACCTGTTCCAGATATAACCCCAAACACATCCTTATGCAGGCTGCTCTCGATATGACTCCCTGTTTTATGGGGTGTCATCAAAGAGCTGGTAGGGACCGGCTCATCACGTACAGTCTGCAAGATGAAACAGACCATCACATCTGAGTAACTAGGGGGAAAAGGGTAATAATAGCTGTATTTACAGAGTGCAGTCAATAGGCGTCAGTCTTACGCTGCTGGAGAGACTGTTGGTCAAGGGCGTGGTATCTTTAATGTTGAGTCTGTGGACGTTCTCCTGGAGTAGGCCGAAGAGAGGCAGGTAAAGCGTAGCCAACCTCGCCTGCTGACTCTGAAACACACAATACACACTCCTCACACATGTGTATACACAAATACTCGCAAACGCAGAGTGCAAAAACACCACCACATGCCAAATACATGAATATATAAAATCTGAATATATGCTAACTGAGTCTCACCTTGGAGGTGTAACGATCATCAAATGTATGTTTGATCATCATGTTCTTCAGCACCTGGATGGCTATTTGACGAATATCACGAAACTCCTGCAGAGCTGCACCCACCTCCCTTAATAAAAGCCCAACCAGGAAGTGATTCTTACAGAAGTCATCAGTTAGAGAGTAGTCCAGCAGAAGATCTGAGAGAAAGAACGAGAAAGTGAGAGAAAGAGAGAAGGGGTGAGAGGGAGGAAGTTGTGTTAAAGAAAACCAGTACACTATAAAAAGTGTGTTATCTGATACAACAAAGTGAGAACCAAGTGGGAGACAGCAAAGATGTCTATTATGTACATACAGTCAGCTCCAGAATTATTGGTAATAGGGATGCACCGAATGTTCGGCAATCGAAATTCTTATTATTTTTATAACTTAATTAAATAACTTATTATTATTAATAAGTGAAAAGACAGAATAAATTTTAGAGAACAATGACGTTTATAAATGCAGCAAACAAGTCGGCAGTGTGGAAGCATTTTAAAGTGTCAGAGAAAGACAAAGACAAAGAGAAAAATGGCCGTTTGCAGACACTGTTCTGCTGAATTGTCTAGAGGGCAAAAACTTACAGCACTACAAGTTAAATTTATCATTTAAAATCAAGACACCCCGAACAGCATGCAGATTACGAGAAAGACACGGCGGCGGCGGCGGCAGCAGCAGCGAAAAGGAAAGTTCCTCCGCCCTAGGTATTTGTCTGCTCCATGTACAAGCACCGACAGCGAGAGACTGTGTAGCGCTGCATCTCATGTCATCGATGACAAGAGGAACCGACTTTCATGTGAGAAAGCAGAGAAGCTGCTTTTCATAAAGAACAACCTGACACTTTTCCTGAAGAAGTAGGCTAATGTCTAGGATAATTATTCATTTGTTGTGGGTTCATCAACTTTTCTGTGCTCTTTTCAATGCACTTTTTTGTGTAGGTGTACAGAGCACATTACATTCTTTCAGCAGTCAGTTATAGGCCTAATCTATTCAAGAAGGGGAGCTGAAAGATGGCCAAATAAAAATATATTTATTTATTTTAAGTTATATTGTGCTTTGTTGGTACAATGTCTGCTGAAATGTTAAAGAAATGTTCAATAAATATTTTTAAATTGTAGTTTTTTAAGTGACTTTTTCTTTGAAAAGAAAGACAAAATAGGAAAAAGCACATTTTGACTATTTAATTTATGCAATGGTGAAAAAATTGGCAAAATAAATGGGGGGGAAATGCGAAAAACCGTATTCGGTATTCGGCCAAGTATTTCATTATATTCGGTTTTGGCCAAGAATTTTCGTTTCGGTGCATGCCTAATTGGAACCCTTGGTAAAGATGTATAAAAAAGGTTATAAAAATGTCTTTGTTTTTAAATAACTTGAGCTTAGAGATAGATGATGTGAAATCTATCCTGCAATTGAAATAACCTTATCAAAAACTATGTATTGTGCAACCTAGCTGTAGCTTCTTGACAAAGGCAGCCAGATATTCAAATAAATTCTGAATACATTTACTTCGACTGAAAGTGACATTTCTTTCATATTTTTACTGTGAGATTAAGATAAGTAACCACAAAGGAATTTTTCATAACCCTTTTACCCATCCTTACCAAAGGGGCCAATAATTCTGGAGCTGAGTGTAAAAGGGTATTACATCAGATGTCAACTTTTCTGGTTTTTCCATTTCATTTTTCATTTTTTTATTTTTATGTTTCTGGTTGCCAAATTTATAGCTCTTATCTGTCTTAATAATCACTGGAATTTATTTTTGCACCACGTTTGCTGATAAATGATAACGTGATTTTAGGATAATTAATGAGTACAAAAGTTGATTCAATAATTTGTCACTGTCACTTCATCCTTTTTTTCACAACTGCACTTAACAGCACTAACAGAGTCGAACACTAATACATACTCTTTACTTACCTACAACTACTCTAATACTAAATGTAGCATAATGATAGTAGAGTGCTAAACTACACTGGGAAGGTACATCATTTGTATTACAAAATGACAGTGAAGTAATCATCATTCTACACTGACTTTAGTATTCCAGGATTGATCAGAAAATGATTTGTTAATGATCAGGAAGGTAGGCACTATGCCTTACCTACCTAGAGCAGACTGAGACTCCATACTGTAGTAGGGAGCGGCTGATGAGGCAAACAAACAGAACACGAGAGCAAAACACACTCATTCACACTAAACAAGTGCTTTTGAGAGTGTTAAGTTATATATCAGATATAAAGCCATATCTGGTGCATACATATCTGTTAATTATCTATAAATATAAACAAAGTGTAAAGACATCTTAAACTGAATTGTGAAGCTTTTTTTTTTTTAATCTTTGGCGGTTTGTTATGTCCAGTCATAGTTCATATTGACTATTTTTCATATTCAAGACCCAGTAATAACTGATGGATTTTTAAAAAGATCATGAAAGTCTTTTTAATGGGATGAACAAACATTTCTGCGATAATTAGGTGGAAAAAAAAAATCTAAGATAGTTCTCACCTTGAAATCTCATAATCCGCCCTTTCCCGAATGGCATGGGCAGATTAAGAGGGATGTAGTGCTCATGGTTGCACACCACCTTCAGGAACTCAAATTTAAACTCACACAGTGTCTATGGAGAAAAGGAATGGTCATGCATGAGCACAAACACAGCACTGTGGATCAGCTTCTCCTTCTTCTTTTAATTAACTTTACTATAGGTGAGCCAAGAACAAATCAAGAATCTAAGATAATTTAAGTTTGTCAGTCATGCAAACAATTTAAAAAGATGAGTCTGAAGAGATAGAAATAATAATGCAGAAAAAGGTACCCTGGCATCTCCAGGCATAAAGCAGTTGATATAGTTGTTGATCTGCTTGAAGACAAAGCCGCGGTCCATGAAAGTAAAACAGCGCTGAGGATACAAATACCAGATGTTCATCAGATCACTCAAGTCTATAATTCCACTGGCACCAACAGAGACAATACAGTCAAAAGAAAAAACTAAATAAGGACAGAGTATTTAGAAGCACTGGTGAGCTCTGATATGTGTGACGTCGGGGGTCTGAATGTCATTACTGACCTTGATGAAGACAGCCAGGCTGTGGTTGGCATTGCGCGTTGCATCCAGGTTGTCTTTGTATTTCTGCGTGATGTGAGGCATCAGCATATTCACCAAGGTCTCCACTGTGTGGTGAAACGAGGCTGAGAAACGCTGGTTCCTGGACAGCTGAAGTGAAGAGAGCAAAGATCAAAACTTCAAAGAACGGACTAGCGGGCAAAAAAATAAAGATCTATATTTGACTTTTGCTCCACACAGTGTTTTAAGTATCAGTAACAGAGCATTCACAAATGATGCTGCAGTCAGACTTACCCTAACTTTACCGCTTTCTATCAAGTACTGTGCCATGGACTTCACTAAGGCCTCAAAAAAGTACCAGGAGTACTGAATATAGCAAAACAAGGAAAGAGAACACATGGCACAGAATATAAGAATGTCAAAAAAAAACATATCAGGCCAGACTTGGCTTTGAGTCATTGTGCCACAGTGAAAAAATAAAAATACATAGACAGCTGCCCCTTATGCAAAGGAAATATGTACATATCCGGTGGTCTGGGAAAACCCGTCTCAGGTCACTGTGGCTGAATTCTGTCAAACAGACAAAAACTATAATAACAACAACAACATAATTTGACACCCTAACTTTAAGAAAACATAAATGTATTTCACTAAAATGAAGTGAAAATGTTTTCATTTATTTTAAGGCTATCTTCATGCAAGGATCACGCTGTGAGACAGGTTAACCAACGCAGCAGTAAAAACAGTATGTCTACCTAAAGATGTCTTCAACTTTGTAGCCAAGTGTGATTTCCTCACACGGTGAATGTCACACAATCAATTCAGATCGATAAATTCTGTCAAAATGTCCGTAACGCTCCTGTGCTGCAATCATAATGGAACCTTTAAATGTAATTTTCTCCTTTAAAATTTTTTTTTTTTTTAATACTTTTCAGGGTAACCAGATTTTAAATTGCTAGAACTTTACTTCTGGTTGAGTTACATGTAAAAGGAAAACATATTTTAATTACGATATACATGCAACTGATCATAACTAGATATAGCAGAAAATGTCAAATTTCATCATGTGAAGGGTTTTCCCAGGCCACCACACATAAACACTTCAATTAAAATCAACCATAATCATATGCATTGCATTATACAATAGCCTATCTAGAAGACATGTTTTTCTTTTACAATAATATATTTTATCTACCTATGTAAACCATAAAATAGATCACCTTGAGCAGTTTGTTGCTGGTGAGGAAGTCTGTGGAGGGCTTTAGAATGGTGGTCATGGCTTTGGCCAGCTCCTCGTGCACTGTTTTACCAGTGGCTGTGTTAGCATCTGACATAAATACGTACTACTCACAGACAAACAAATCCACGCACAGAAATAAAACAAAGTATGAGCTTTTAATGACAAAAAAAGAACCTGTGAGGCAAAAGTCAACTGCAAAAAATAGACTTGGTAAAATAGCAGGACTTTATGTCACATCCTGGCACCTAACAGAGGTGTACAGTGTGGATTTAAATGCAGTGGAGGCGGGGACACAGCTGGATCATCAGACTTTATTGATGTTGCTCACCTTGACATATGACCGTAGATAATGTTCCAAGCCCTCCTCGTGGCACTGAGCCACTATATGGATCATAACTCTGTGAGTGGAAATAAACAGTCAAGGTTTTTGATATCAGACACGAATTGGATTTATTATTCATATCTCTTAAGACAACCAAATAATAGCCTAGTAGACTATATAGACAAATATTGATTATAATTAATGGCGTTGTCTTACATCAACAGCTTGGGACGTTTGCTTGGGTTGTTTCTGCAGAGTCTACCAACTAATCAAATATAATTCAATTTTTTTTATTTTATTATATGCACTACTGATTTTTCTTTTATATTTATAAAACACACACACAGTATGTATGTATAACAACCTATAACAACCTCTATACATGTATTCTAAGAATTTTCTACATCTAATGCCTTTCTAATGTTTTCCACCTCACTAGGGCATTTTCTTCACTGCCGGCGATATTTCTGAGCACATTCAACATCTATCCTCAACAGATAGATGATGTTGATGGTCCATTATTGTCTCCTCGCAATTATAGGTCACAACAGATGGCTTCAAAATGAGGTAGTAGTACACAGTAGCACATATCATACATATAATAACTACTAATAATAAATGCAAAACTTACAGATACAAATATACATATATAAATGTCTTTAATATGTATTTTACTACTTAAAAAGATGTTTCGTCCTTCCTGAATATCAGGCCTATAGAATACTGCTTTGTGGTTTGGACAAACAGGTAAGAACTGACCGTGTGACATTGACTGCCACGTCCTCGAGAGCTGCGCTGGTGAGAACGCAGAACAGCTGGTTCAGAATTGTGGGGAGGAAGTTTATCATCACGTGAGCTTCCACTGCATGCAGACTCTGGAGAGGACACAAGCACAATCCTTTAATCTGAATTAGCCGATCACTTAGTCTTAAACGGTTGATTAAACAAGTTTAAACCACATGTCTAATCATTCCCATGTTGATCAGCAGCTAGACCATGCTTTATATTTTAATCAGTTAGTTTAGCACAGCGCTAGTGTGTTGTGGTGGAAAACCACCGCTTCTGGGAAGCTAATGGGGTGAAGGGTGGAGGACAAAAAGGCCTGACTGTGTTTTCTATGCTGTTATCAGAGTGGAATGGTGTGTTTACACATACAGTCCAGAGACAAGGGGTCTGTGTGACGCTCCCTACTGAGGTCTCTAATGTACAGAGTCCATTACAAAAAATGGTACTAGACTGGAAAAACATGGCTGACTTGCCAAACATCCTCAGGAAACATATGGACAGGCACATTAATACATATACGTGGAGAGCGTGAGAAAGTGACAGAAAGAGAAAAAGAGAAAGAGAGAGGGAAGTTTTATATTAGTGTGTTATGGAGTCATACCTTAAGGTATTTGACCAGCTCGCCTCCTGTGGATTGGGCTGCAGACACAGTGCTCTCACAGTGCTGGAAGAAATTGTGCAGATGCTGATCCTGTTGACAGAGAAGATAAATCGAACTTAATTAATCGAACTTGAAAATAATTCTTGTACACCAATAATATCACGGAATTCAAAAGAAGGAAACACCACCACACAGCATTAGAGGGAAAAAAAATGCATTTCAGATGAAAAGTGTAAGAGCTGTGCTGAGACCTGTGTGTAGATGGTGGACACAAGGTGAGTGGAGACCTTAAACAGTGGCCTTCCTCCATCAACCCACTTCACTTCAGGGCCTGTGTGCTGCTACACACACACACACACACACACACACACACACAGACACACAGACACACAGACACAGAGAACAAACAGATCCAAAAAAAATCACAGCTGAGCACAATCTTATAGTTAATGGCAATAAATAAATCTTGTTAAATATCCACTTAAGATCCGCAATCTGATGCCATACGTTGGCCTCTGCAGGACGTGCTCACCTTGCTGTTGCTCTCCTGGCAGCTGAGGTAACCAGCAGGCAGGTTTGCAGCTACAGAAATATTCTGTTCATTCATAATCACTCTGCCATCCTTCAGTAAGGGCAGCCATGCATAGCCCACTACACACGTACATAAATATCACACACACAGGAGTTATGACAAGGACAAAATAGATGCACTTAAATATGATGCAAATTTATTTACAACGCCGACAATCACCAACTTTTAAAAGAAACACGGCCGTCATGTTCACACTGCCCCATCAGACACCAACAATCTTTTTTTACGGCCAGTCAGACTGGTTTAAAAATGGATGATCCTTTTACCACAATCAAAATTTTACTATTACTCTCCATGTGTCTTTACGTGTCATCCTTTGCCTGAAAAGACAGCGGTTGTGGGTGAAGCCTTGGTTGTTATGACGTGAGAGACAGGGCGCTTACTTAAATCTATGCAAAGAACTGCAGACAGAGGATGTGCAAAGCTTTCAAAATTTTGCTCAGTTTGCGCCCAAGCAGTTTCAACAACTCAGACAAAAAGATGTCTTAAGGTAGGATATGTGGTAAGCTAAGACCATTATTAGGGCATACATTATGAACAATATTTTTACGCAAATGTAAGTTCTAAACATTTGTTGCGAACATTTGTGGCTTACAGTTAGGGGATGATCCTGATTAAAACCAAAACACAAGACTAGATGATCCTTACCAGAGGTCAAAATAAACTATTTTATTTAAATGATACATCGATACGTAATTTATCGTCTTCTTTCTGATTCGTCCAGAAATCTGCCATTTTACCAACAACAATGATTTAGCGTGCCTAGCGCACGGGCTTTCGTTTCTATGGAGTTTTCAGAGACGACTGCCTCATTGTCAAGGCAACGGTTCGTGCCCAGGTCAGATTACATCAGTGTTTGTTAGAAAATCAGACCACACTGCTCAGACATTCCACGACCTGACAAATGCTGATTAAACACGTTCAGTCAGTGAAAACAAAACCCGACAAACGCGTTGCCATTGGTTAGTATCTGTCGGTGCAGTGTAAACTAGGCTTAAGACATTTCTTTTTAGAGGTTTGGCTTTCATGTTATAATTCATGTTATCCTGTTTAAAATGTGAATTGACAAATTCCAAATCTGCCCTTAAACTTCTGTCATAAGTAAATGGGAGGATAGAAATTAGGTTGAAATGCCAAGGAATCTGTTTAAGAAAAACCTTAACAAAACCCAAAAGCACATTCAATTTACATTCACATTAACTCATTGTTTTTCCTTCTGGACAGCTGGCACCTGTCAATCCTGAACCTTCCAGGAACAAAGGTAGAATTGTACTAATACAGAGAGCACTGACTGCTTGTTGACCCTGAGTGTGTCTGCTGCCTTACCCTGTATCTCCACCTGTTCCCGCTTCTTAGTGCTAGCTTTGCTGTTGGTGTCACAGCTGATGTGGTAGAATGTGAACAGAAGGTGGTGCTTCTCATTCAGCTGAGTAGGCAGCTCAATCTTAAACTGACAGACAAAACAATAAATACACATTTAGAAAATCACACCACTCATGCGTTCCTATATGTTCCTATAAGAGAATAATAGTGAGAGGTTTGAGTGTTTTACCTCATCGTAAAACTCAGGGTTCTGCTGATGATGCAACACCGCAGCAATGCCATTCTTAGCGAAAAGCGATCCACCTGGACGACCATATATACACTGCAAAGTAGAAAATAGATCGGACTAGGTTTATGTGGACAGGTTCATGGAGTTTATAGAGGGCCTGGTATGATGACATTTGTTAAAGACTATATCTTGCCTTTAAAGGAAGTGCATCCTCCTCATCCGAGTCTCTAAACTCCACACACACAGCAATGTTTCTAGCCTGAAGACACAGGATGCACAGTGACCTTGATCATGTTCACAATAATAATGCACAAACAAAAAGGTTTATTACACTACCAAAAAGAGATTCAGCACTGGTACCTTAGCAAAGGTCTTCTGGCTGTCATATTTGAGGTGGCGTGGGTAGACATACAGGTGATTGTTATAGGTGGTGAAGGGTTGTGAGCATTTCGCTATACATGGCACAAACTCCTCAACCTCAAACAACACCCCATTCCAATTACTGCTCTCAAACTGGCGCACTGGGATATACGAGGATGTTATGCAGTCTACTCAAATAAACACAAAAGTACACAGAGCACAGGATTAAAAAAAAAAAACCCACCAAATAAATGTGAAAATAAATTGCATTAGCAGAAGTAGTGCCAAGTTTGACTCACTTGGGAGATCTGGAGCCACGTTGTCGATAGTGACATCCAGATTCCCCAGGATCACTGGCAGCTTAGCCATTTTCTCTGGCCTGAGAAAAACAAAAAGGTACAAAGAACAGATTGAAGACAGGAAAGAAGTTATTTTAATCCTCACTTTTACTCTATTAATAAAGGAAACATACATAGAATAGTAAGAGAAAGGACGCAGTGACATTTTCAAAACATGCTGCTTCAGAATATCTCATAACATAAAGTGTTTTTGAATCTTAAGCTGTTTTTCCTAGTAGGAATAGTAGGAAGCCATTCAGGGAGACTGCATGTACAACATGGGACATTCTTGCAGTGCAAACCTTTTCCATTTAAGAAAAGAAATACTAAGATGAATCACTTCACAAACCCAACTTGCTTGGTTTAGACCTGTTACTGTAATCAATGCCTAACAAGAATAGAGCAGACAAAAGGTAGAAAGATGGACTAACTTCTTGAAATCTGCCAGAAGTTTGAACATATCCTCATTAGATAGCTTGTTACTGTCCTGCCTGTAGATTGCAGAGAAACGTGCAGATTTATCCAGAGCCCCATTTGCATCCTTAAACAAAGGTCTGTAACAAAGAAAGAGAGGGACAGAAAAAGAGAAAAACATAAACAGGGGTTTCATCTGGATCCTGTGAGGCATAGGAGATAATGCATGCTCACACACACTTCCTTCCTCTGTACAGTATGTATATCTGTCTCACTTGTACTACAATTTTAGCTATATAGTCCAAGTCTGCATTGAAGAAGGGTGGGTGGAGGGACTAGTGTTAGCTTTTCTGAAAGAGTCCAAGATTTCAAATCTCATCTGATTAAAAAACAAAAAACAAAACACATTTTCCTAATTATAAAACCAGCATAAAATGTCTGCTTTGTTTGCCACAGAAAACAAGTGCAAGACTTTTCCATTGGGTCACTTGAGTATCTCTCGTCTTATAGCTCCCAAAGCCTGAGAAGTGCATTAAAGTCTAGAGCACACACAAAAATAGCCAACTTTTTCATTAATCATGGAAAGTGGAGCATCTTTCTTACCTGGCTGCCCAGGCAAATGGCATCCTGTACTGCCCGAGCCTGCTACATGCTACTTTAGCGTTCTTCAGCACCTTCTGTGCTGTCTGAAAGAGGAGAGAAGAAAGCGGAAAATAAGAGGAGAAAGTACATAACATTTCCATACCGACTGTGTACAGTTCCCAACTGTTTTCGCATTGTATATCTCCTGTTTCTGTAAAACACACACGAGGCTTTCTCCACTGTAGACAAATCTCTAATGGTACAGTAAAAGACACCTGGAATTTTATAAACACTAGAAGAACACTATTTGCACCACTTCAGATGCGATTCAGAATACATTCAGAAATGTCATTAGTATGCAATTATAAGAGTGAGTGTTAAGATTTGTAAACTAGATTACCTTGGTGGAATCAGAACTTTTCATGTATGGCTCAGCACAGTGAGCTATTCCTCCCTGAAGAACTTTCTCAATCCGAGCCACCAGGAAGATATCTGGGTGTGGACACATCACAGAAAACACTCCCTGCGCGCGCGCACACACACACACACACACACACACACACACACACACACACACACACAGCCGGGACAGCATGCTTAGTGAAGACTAGCAAGATTTTCAAGCAATTCAGATCATCAAAGTGGCAGTAAAACACTTTATTCAAGTATGCTTAGAGTCATTTTATTCAAAATGTTTATATTTAACAGCATTGCACTCCAGACACGGAATGGACTGTATTTTAGTACATTTCTTTCAGCATCTCCTTGCCACTGTGTATTGCTGATTCTGAATGGGGAGTCGGTCATCTGTGGAGTTTATGCAGACCATTAGATAGTTTCTACCGATTAGTCAAATGACACTGTAAGCAATCACTAACTTTCAAGTAAAAGATTTAAGTTTTGTGGTTAAAATACTGGACTAAATATAAAACTGATTTGATAAATCATGAAAATAAAAAAATTATATAAAAAAGTCCATTCACACATTTATGTTGGAGACATTCTTGACCACTGCTGTGTAGTCATGCCTATTCCTTTCCTACAGTATATGTAATCTATGTGTATATGTACAGTATATGTATGTGTAAGTGCTCCCAACCTGTCGTGGATACTGCAGAAAACTCTCGGGTAGATCATCCTGTGTTTGCTGTGCTGCATCTGAAGCGCCATTAAAGATCTGAACACCAGAGCCTGGAATCATGGCTCTTACTGACGGGTGGTTTAGGTCTACGTGGAAATCTGCTGAGATCTTCCGACTGTTCTGAATATCAAACAGGGACAGACTCACGAAGAACGGCTCCACCTGCCATGCGCAGAGAGAAAACAGATCATTACAATGATGTCCACGCTTCAGTGATAAAAGGTGTCAAATATATTAACTGAGGTATCATGGATTACATTGGTGGTTGGGCCCTCCTCATTCTCTGCCACACAGCTCTGCAGGTTGAATGACAGGTCGTTGCATTTCACGAGAAGCCGCTTCCCAAACTTCTCCTCAAAAGGTCTGCTTTCTGGCTCGATCCCAGAGAAGTCCAGCTTCTGTATGCAGACACGTCCAGATATCTTAAAGGCACCGGCATACACGTTCAAAGCATTTTCCAGTCATTTTAGAAAGACTTCTGCCTGGGTGTCAGACTGGTTTATTTGCTTAGCTTGAGTCTTTTTACCTGCGTGTCTGAATCCAACGTGAAGAGCTTTAGCCGAGTTTCATTTCTCATCTTAGACTCGATGTCTCTGGCACTCTGAAGAAAAGCACATTCAATACATCAGTGCACACTAGCCTAATCACACCATTTCCTAGTGAAGTTATCACTAAATGATCAACACATAATGACAAGAGGGCTGAAGAATGGGGCTGAAATTTAAAAACGACACACACTTATCAACACGTACGAATGCTATTAAAATTTCGGACTAAAAATTTGTGCAGGCCAGACCTCTGTCCAAACATTACATACTGTTGGTACACTGCTGATCTGATTCTTGTGTACATCTATACATCTAGAGGTATTAAGTGGTGTGTTGCAATCCTCTCAGAAAAAAAAAAAAAAAAGAAGTATTTTTTCAATTTGAGTATATACTGTAGAGCTTTTGTTGAGGTATGCTTATTTTAAATGTCATCTGAGGTTCCATGTTTGCAATTTGGATCTACGATTAGTAGCCTAAACAGAAAAATTAGACTTGCCTATTAAATATGCTTTTTATTACACTGAGGACTGAAACGTGAGCCATAGTATGTTTAATGTTGCAATGTACCAACAAAGGAAAGTATAAACCCTCTAAGCTTAAGAGGCAAGAACAGAAAACATGCCTGGCTTTCCTGTTAGTTCAAAGCAGGACAAGTGAGTCAGTTTAACACCTGAGCATGGATAGTACCATATTTTTACTGTCTCTAACAAGATTAGAAGAGCAATATTTTGGTTTTGGGTTGTGAGTCAATGAAATGAAAAAGCTGCTGCTCTACAGTCTCGTGTTGGCCATTTATGCAAACAGGACCTACCTGAAAGCTGTCCATATTTCCAGAAGAGCTGTCAGTCTTTCCCAGTTCATCGTCTACAGAGTGGGAAAATAAACAGCTATTTTATTAACATGGCTCCCATCCAGATCACAGGAAGAACATTGTAGTTAATGATAGATAAATTCCTGGAGACAGAATGTCATAGCAGCCTCCCAAACAGACCAAATAATACATGTGGACCACTGAGCAAAGATAAACCAAAACACACAGAGTGGGTCCAAACGCCTGGGATATCTCACTGCTCTGGAGAGGAGGGATATGTGACTCTGTGCATGGGGTTAATAATGGAGTTGGATGTATTTCTGGCGTTATCTACTGTCATGTCAGGAGTGGTAGACTGGGTGGTCCAATAACGAAAGCCTACATACTCAAATAGACAGACACACAAACCATCATGTAGGTCTCCATTCCTCTTCTCTTGCATGGCGAGCTCAAAGCTGCTGTGAAGTATCTTGTTCAGAGTGCTGATCCACTCCTCCATCTCACTTTCGGAGTCGGCGGCCAACAGATATGCACTCTTATCCTGCATCTTCAGTTCAAATGCAAACCTGCGCACCTTATTATTCTACACAGAGAAAGACAAGAAAGCTTCAAATTACCTTAAAGTCCTGTGTTAGATGTTTACTAAGTTAACACCACAAATGGAGACTGGCCAAAGTTTTTGCTTTGCTAATGGGTGTGAAGCGCGGGTTGGAAAACAGTCAGTAGCCTTTTCCAAAATGGACAAAAAGATGTGTGAGATGAAGGGAAAGTTCTCCCTCTGATTGATAGATCATTTAATTATTATACATGGGTGAACTTTACAACTGAGAGAGAAGAAAAACATCTCTGCTTCAAAATCCATTATTTAACAAGCAGACCATAGGTGTAGAGTTGATCTGTGGTTTGATTCATACCTCTGAGTGACGGAAATCAACTGTATTTTCGTTTCTAATGAACACATCCGATTGACTACAGTAATGTACGGCAACACTTTAAATTCCACCTCTGATTTGGTATGTCTGTAAGGTCGCTGTGTGAAAGAAAGACTTATATGCGTGCAAACAAGCAGACAGAAAGCAGGTGAAAATATGTCCATGTGTAGGACAAAAGAGCAATTGGCTGCCAAAAACACTGCTTAAAGGATCAGACAGAACTATTACAAAAAGGATGAGGAATATATTAAGCAAGCCAGAGGAAGTCAAGGACTCAAGGTGGAAATAAAAGCGGAGCTTTGTAGACACATCTGTATATGTGACAGTTCTCGATTCCTGTCTTGATTCCTCTAAATTCCCTAGGTGTGTGTGTGTGTGTGTGTTCGTGTGTGTGTGTGTGCGCGCATATGGTATCCAGTGATGGAGTGGCATCCCACCCAGGGTGTATTCCTGCCTTGCACCCACAACAGGATAAAGTGATTACTGAAGATGGATGGATGGATGGATGAATGAATGAACTAATTGTAAAAGAATGCTGTTGATGTGTCTGTTCTTAGAGATCGCAGTAACAGACCTGTGTTCTAGGCACATAACCTTTTTCCTATAGCACTTCACAAATAAAACTGTGAACTGTGTGGAAAATGAGTTCAAAAAACTGTAAAAAATCTGCTTTTCACCCAACATCACCTGACTGTTCTTGTACATTGTTCTGCCAGGTTTCTTAATATGTTTATTATTCTAGAAAGCATTCCTCAGTGAGTGACTTTAAGTCAGTGGAGCATGACCTACCCCAGCCCAGCTGCAAATATGGGAGACAGGCAATCAGTCTCCATGTTAGTACTTGGAGTGGGAGTTGGTTCATTAAAAGCCAGACTGAGAGAGGCTGGACTGAGAGTATGCTGCTCAGGGGAACAGGTTAACCTATTTGCTAAAGTTGTTTGGTCAGTGCTTTTCTGGGATGCTTTCTGCTCTTGGAGCAAATATGACGTCAAACCTCTTGGATGAACATCAGATTCTCTAATCATTTGGGTGCCAAGCACACTAATTACACTGACGGGACATATGGAGTATGTGCACACATAGCTGAACATTTGCCAACATCAGACAACAATATGATAGAAAAATGAGCCCAAGAGGAAATGAGTGTGGAGACCATAGCACCGAGATGGAACCTTCATTTGGTTTTTTATATCTCCTGTATATCTTCTTCACACTTGCACAATTTGGTTATGTCACATGCAAATATTTCTGTCAGATTAAAAGCTGCATTTACTATTAACCTCACCATAACAATGCATGTTAGCTGTGTTTGTTTGTCTTAAATGAGATCAGCCAAATGAGAGATAGGCCAAGAAAGACAGTGCTTGCTAAAGCAACTAAAGAGTGAGACTGTTAAAGAGAAAGAGACAGAGAATGCAATATGCTGATACTGAAACCACTGATGTAATCTCCATACAGATATCACAACTGTTTTTCCATATGACTAGGGCACCGTTCCAGAAAAAGCACTTATTTATTGAACTCCACTTTGGAGTAGGATGGTATGTTCCTCTGTATGTGCAAAACTGAACTCTCTCGCACACACACACAAACATTTCCCTCTAAAGGAAGGCCTAAATGTGTCAGAGCCCTAGAGGTGGGTAGAGTAGCCAAAATGTTTTACTTACGTACAAGTAAAACTACTTATAAAAATAATTACTTAAGTAAAGTAACAGTAAAAGTAATAATGCTAATAATGACTTGAGTAAGAGTAATAAAGTATCCAATGAGAAGACTACTCAAGTAGCAAGTAACTAGTTACTTCAGATATGATTAAAATGAAGGGAAAATCCGGACTACATGGAGAACTTTAAGCCACGCCTCTCTTTGAAATTCTGTCTGTTCTGTTTATATGACATAAAACCTGGCAGCATATCCCAGTCCCATGATGGGTACAATAACACACAACCTGTCATTTTCAACACAAAATCTTACACAAACACCCCCTAAAACAAACATTTTCCCAACAGTTGCCTGTCCATATTTTCACAACATGTTAACAGCACAAACTTGTCCGCATCTGCATTTATTCAAGACAACAGAGAACAAAAGAACAGACTATGGAACAGAACAGAAGAGAAAGTGTGTGTAGAGAGTATTTGTTAGTGTGTGTGCGCGCGCGTGTGTCCTGTCTCTGAGGATACACCCCCCGAGCCGCTAAAGAAGTGAGCAGTTGTTACAGACGCATTCAGACTCGCGACTGATATAAACTAATTATTAAAATGACCTATATTCGTTAACATTTAACTGTCACGGAGGAACGCCACCAAAAGTAGTGACGTAAAAGCACATTCCTGTGATTGAAAATTAACTTGAGTAAGAATATAAGTATGGTCAGTTAAACCTACCCTTGAAAGTACATTTTTTTCAAAAAGTTACTCCATTAAATGTAACAAAGTAACTGTAGCGCGTTGCCACCCACCTCTGCAGAGCTCACATTTATAGCGCGGGTAATTACACATACGGTCATTCTCCATCACATCACTTTTCTCATACCTGAACCACACCCATGCAGGAATCTAGGAAGATGGTTCCTTTGGGCTCCTTGGAGATCTTTTCATCCTTATAGAAGTTCAGGTTATAGGAGCCATCTCCTAATTGTGTGAGGTTGAAATACCTCCTTTTGAAAGACTGAAACAAAGCATTATAAAGAAACACTTAGAACAGGCCATCATTTATCGACTATCTATCCACCACATCTGAAGCGTATGTGAATTGACCACAGACGAGACTTCAGCATGGTGAGAAAAGAACAGAAAGGTATTTTACTTTAACCTATGATTACTTATGATTACTTTAACCTATGATGGAAATCTTAGGACAGCTGCTGAAAAGTCAGTAAACATGCTTTTATAAAATGTTCAGGTATTTGTAAATTAAGCCCGAAATCTGTATAATGAGTGTTTTCAGAGAGCAGACTACTTTTCTAGAGGTTGTGATTATTATTTCCAACTTTGTCGTGTGGTTCTGATAAATACCCCCAAAGACTTCAATGAACGGAAGTTGGATAAAACTATATAAGACCAACATTGGTAAGCCATTCTTTCATTTCTGTTTCATCCCGAGAGCTTTATCGTTAAAGTGCAAGTTGTAGTTTTGAATTCGCTCTGCACTGTATAGTCCCCGTTTTAACTGGATGGAATTCAACCGCTGCCCTTAGTTGTAAACTGTAAGCAGGATATCCGTTCTTTCCTCAGGGAACCTGCTGAAATTATTCACTGTGGTAACTACAGATGTAGTAGATATAACTACAGTGGAAAAAGCTGTGTTGATTAGCTGAAAATGTACTTTTGTGGACTAAAACTACAGTCCAGCTGGTTTACGTCCCCTCGACTGTCAAATGTAATTGTCTTTTTCCAATTTATAATCAATTCCAGTGCACTGCAGTCCTGCAGTCATTCAATACATCCACTCTGTGCATAAGCATGATTTAAATCCATACACCTGATATGGTAAACACAACACAACACATCACATCACATTATGTATATTTTATCTTGTAGCCCTACTATAACAGGGTGTCAGTTAAAATTTACATTTTGTAGAAGATTACTGGATAAAGATTATATCAGGATGGGCACATAATAGTAAAAATTTATTTGTTACTAATACATTCCCAGCAAACAGGGGACGTCCCCCGGATGTTGCGAACGTCCGCTTAGGTCCGCATTTAGTCCGGTTTATAATGTTCGCTGGCGGACGTTCCGAGGATGTCAAAGGATATCGACTCATAACACTACTGAATGTGTTCACTTCAGCGAAAGTCCCCTAAGCGTCCCGAATGGCCTCTGGACGTCCTGTGAACGTCCCCTTGAATGTCTGTAGGATGTCAAGGGGACCCTACACATGGACATTCGGGGGACGTTCGTAGAGGCCATTTAGGGGACGCCCTGAGGACCTTTTTTTGTCAGCTGGGTTACTGTTTATAGCTATACATATTTAAGAGTTTGCTATGTTTCAGTTTTTGGATATGTGAAATTTTACATACAGAAGGAATCTGTTTCAGTGTAAATAATAATAATAATAATAATAATAATAATAATAATAATAGTTTTTATTGGTTACATATACAGTACAGCACAGTGAAATTCTTTTTTCTTTGCATATTCCAGCATGTTAGGAGGCTGAAGTCAGAGTGCAGGGTCAGCCATGATACAGCGTCCCTCGAGCAGAGAGGGTTAAGGGCCTTGCTCAAGGGCCCAACAGTGGCAGTTTGGCAGTGCTGGGGCTTGAACCTCTGACCTTCTGATCAGTAACCTAGAGCCTTAACCGCCAAGCCACCACAGCCACAATCTTGTTAAAATGGATTGTTTGTAAATATTTAGGATTTCAGTTCTGGATAAGCCTCTCATGTCATGGTTTTGCTTTACGGCAGCAAATATACATGGAAAAACTCACCGGCGACAGAAATAAATCTTCCACAATTGCACTTAGCCCTGGTTATATCTGTTTCAGGTCTTACTGCAATTTCTCCAATGTAAGAAAAGAGTTATTCAAGTGTGTGCATGTGTGTGTTTATTTTGGTTAATTAAATTAAATACACCGTATCAGGCACAATGGTATGCATCTAAAAGCGAACTGCAAAATGCAGCCCCTAACCCATTATTTAAAACCTTATGTGACCCCATGAGCCAATAACCTTGCCCATCCTGCTCTAGAGGAAAAAGCACTGCGTATGGCCAGTTTCATACTGAGTGTGGTGTATGAAGATGTCTCACCCTCATAGTGACACTGATCGCACTGTTCATGTTGCCTTTGTAAAGCCAGCCTTGTCTACTAACACCTCCCTTCTGAGATCCCAGGGAAGCTGTGTCCTACACACACACAAACACACACACGGGAAGAGAAAGAGGAGAATGAGTTTTGTGATGTTGCTCCAGCTCTCCTCTGTTTGATCTTGCAGCTAAAGTAAATGTTAGGAGAACAGGGATTCATTGAGAAAGGAATCCAGATCCCTAACTCCTGTCCAGAAAAAACGCAGAACAGCAGAAACACTGATCAATGTAAATAAACCACTGTACTAGAAAGAATAATCTCTCAGACAGCAGGATGACATCTGAAGCTTTAACAGAAAAAAAACCCCACATACACATTATGCCCAACATACAATGGAACACACAATATCATTATCTCTGTCAGATAACACAGTTAAAGGTCATTACCTCTATAACAGAAACCTCACAAATATATTGACAGTACTGTACAGTAAATATTGAATATACACATGCCAAAATCTACATATCCAGAGGATTAAAGCATAATACAAGATACATTTATTAGAAAATGTTCAGAGAGTGCAGCCAAAGCTTTAGCTGTATCTCCTGCTTTTCTAAGCTTAATGTCATCACACTGAGAAACAGAAAATGCATTTACATGCCTCCCGTAAAGTCTTATCAGGACAAGATACTGTACATGAATGCTAGTAAAGGACTCCCTCCCCTTTGGTGCTGTTTTATTTAATGATTCTAAAACAAATCCAACAAAGAAACTCAAACTTAGCACGTATTTCCTGCTATACGCTCTGGACGGATGGAAAAGTTAACAGTCAGCTGAGTACTGCTGCTTGTTAAAAAGATAAGGGTTTAACGTTACATCATTTTATGGCTGGCTGCAAAATTAAGCTTGGAAGGAAACCTGTAGTCACATGACCGACTACTTGCTTTGAGGTTAGACGGTGACCGTTCTGTATGCTTTAAATATATGCCTGCACATTCTCATTTACACACTGTACAGACTAGTGCAATCATGTTATTCTTACTGTATATCAGTCCAACTATATGACTTTGAGAAAACATTATTATTAATCACTCTGTTGTCTGCAATACCTGTTTATATCTCAAGTGAAAATGACCTGTTTGTACAAAACAATGCTTAAAACCATTAGGGCAGATGGTCAGTCAGAAAAGGCCCAATCAGCTGTTTGCTGTAGCTGATTAATGAAACGGGATACCCTGTGTCTGCTGGGATGTGAGGGGAGGAGATTTCTTGGAAGAAACATAGAGGCAGAAGCAGCCGCCATGGCTGGCCGTTAGATACCTCGCTGATGCTGTCCAGGCATAAGCTGCCGGATTATTCATAGAGACATGGCCTAGTGGTCAAACTGTGTTTGTGGGAGATCTTTAGCCCAGAGTCCTGAGATATCTGTAGAGGAGTTGCTGCTGGTATAGCTGTAGCTCTCGAAATAAGTCATCGGTGGAGGCAAACAATGGTAACAGATTGGTATGAGAAGAACTTGCTGTGGCAGTATGTTCCTTGGACTGCTTTTGACTCGCTCTTTTGACAAACTGGACTGAATAGAATAAATAAAGACATCTGGATTTATCTCACTGAATATTGTCTTTGCTGTGTAAACAGCTGGCTGTGTTTCAACCAGATTCACTCACCTCGTCTTTATCGACATCCTCGTCAACCTCGAACACATGAACTGCCAGCTTATCGGGTCTCGACACTTTGCTGTTTAAACGGCAAACAGATGAACGCACGTTACGATGCCATTAACAGGACTAGCATGAAAATACAGTCTATGATGAAGCATGAGGTCTGATTAAACTTCCATAAAGTACTGTGTCACAGAACTCAGAGAGCTGACTGACGGAGCACTAATGTCTCTCTGTTAGTAATGGTTTGTTTTCTGTTCTCAGGCATTCACTGCTTTTATTGGCCATCTGTGCTTTTTCATCTGTCACTCTCTCTATATTCCTTCAGACGTAGTGATGACAAAACCAGATCTAATTAAAAGAGTGAAGAATTCATGTGGCTCCCCTCGACTGCTCTGTGTCCCTACAGGAACAGATGAACTCATACATTGTTCCACTGGCTCCATTATTACTACGAGGAGGAAATGTGCATTTTGTACAGACTCCAGTTTTCCAAGAACTGACATGCTTTGACAATTACACACATGCACACAATGCAATTGCCAGTGATACTCTGTTAAATCCATGGTTCTATGTAGTTATTGTTTGGCTTGTGCGAACTTGTCTGAGGTACAGGTTGTATAGATCCTGTCTTTTGTTTAAGCTAAGGAGACCAGGCTAAAAGAAACATGGTGTGTCTTACTTGGGGAGTTGACGAAAGTCACCAGAATAATCTTCATACTTGTAGTTGACAACGTGCCAGTCTGATTTGTAGGTCTTAAGACACTAGGAAAACAGGAACAATAAACGATTGTTAGAGCCATAACATGATACTGTGTGTTTGCCCCACAGAAATAGTCCAAATGCTATTTCAGTCCACAATTTCATCAAAAGTCATCCTGGGTAAAAAGGGAAAATCTCTTTGCTCTCTGTCCAATCTGACTGCTCAGGAAGAGAGGGCAAGATGAAAGAACAGGGGCCTCTTTTCAATCAGGATGTTCCACCATTTGGTTCCCATCTCAGATTTGGGGGTTTTTAAATAAAAAAAAAATAAAAAAAATAAAATTTTTTTTTAAAAAAACAGTACGAGAACTGAAACGCTTTAGTAAGGTAATAAAAATGGTAGATATCTATTCAAGATTACAAAACTAACATGGATCGCTCACATTATGTTAAATTAATTCTCAAACGCCATTGTTTATAGAGTGAACTTTGGCTAAGTTAAAGCCTTACATCTCCTTAACACACACACACATACACACACACACACACACACACACACACACACACACACACTCCAGCTGGTTAAACTCTTCTCCTTTTTATTATACTCTATAGCACGTGTGTGTGTTACAGGAGATGAATGCTTCATACTTGGCTAAAGTTCAGTCTATAAACACTGAAGTATATCCACAGAGTCCAGTGCTGAGAGCTGTGTGTTTCAGTGTTGGTGTGTGCTGAATAACCTCTCAAAATCTACAGCTGAATTATTTCTAACACGATCATTATTAACACACTGGACTCTTTTGTCTGTATAGTAACATTACAACATATTACAAGACATTCAGAGGTTGAGAGACCAGTCTGTCTCTTACCTCCTGCACAAACAGGCTGTGTGCTTCTCTCTGGGCATTCTCTGGAACTGATGGGTACAGAGTGCGGATCTGCCGGCGCAGAATGCAGGTCTGCAGGAGAGAAATAGTAAATAAATAAGTAAGTAAGTAAGTAAGTAAATAAATAAATAAATAAAAAGAACAAGAAGAAGAAGGTGTTTATCACACTACTGTCAGAAAAGAAAGGGGGCCTCATATGGAAGTGGAAAAGCATGCCATGATTTAAAATACAGATTCAGAGTTTTAGGTGAAGAACATCCATCCTCAAAAATAACAATACCTCATACCTGCAAAGCTGAAGGATAAGCCTATATTTTTCACTTGATATTGAAAGGCATATCTGATAAAAAAAAAAAAATCTGATACTACCTATCAGTATTGTCACAGTATTGCTTCAGCATCACATACAAAAGCCATTCCTAAAAATTACAGTCCAGCTGGGTGTGATTTTCCAAAACGGCTTTTCAATATTATTCCTGTCTGATGGCCACTCCCAGGTCTGGCTGTGCTCAAAGGATCAGGCAGAGGAGTAGGAGGCTCATTGTTCAGCCTCAGCCTCCTGTTGTCATGATGACTGATGATAAAGACAAATACTGAAACTGAATTAAACCGGGTTGCCTTTATTTACTTGCGTCCTCCAGAGGCACAATATCCCCAATAAAAATATGTGGAAAGTCTTTCATAAATAAGCTGACTCTTTTAGACACTCTCCAACAGGGAGTTTTCGAGAAGCTCCGTAGCTGGTGTGTGGGTGTGTGCGATGAAAAGTCAGAATTCCTGCTGCAGAGACAGCCACTTCAGTGACAGGTAAACAAAGCACGTCGGTTAAACTTAGCCAAACAATGCCAGAGTAAAAATTCCCTTCCTGACTCACAACCCACAGGAAGGAGCAGTTTCACTGTCAAGTGCTCCACCGGCCTTAAGGAGTTAAGATCATACTTTTCTACACCTCGCTGACATGCACACTGTTTTTTAAATCTGGAATTTAAATCCACCCGAGTTGCTATATTCCTGTTTTGTTGAAGAGGTAATCATTTCATTAATGTAGCACCCTAAAACATTCTTCAGTTTGTCCGTCTGGAGGAACCACGAGACAAGAACCCTACAAAAGATTTATAAGTAGAAGCACTTTAGAAAGCTATCATTTTTAAGCATCCAAAGAAGCCTTGAGGAACCTGGTTTTTTTTTTTTTTTTTTTAAAAGAATGTAGCTTTGGACAAACAGAAAATCTCCCTTTCTCCAGATGCAGCTGGTCAGACATGTCTGGAGTCTGACCTTTTATTCTTAACTTTTGCACTGGGGTTAATATAGCTAACGAGTAATGGAAACCACCCAAATTCTCTTCCTTAAATACATTGTGAATGGGCGCGTATTCAGGCAAGCAAACGTTTGGGGTAAAGGGAACATTTTGGAAATTACATTTTTTCCCCCCACTAAACTAGTTGTTTAAGAATACACACTGAATACTGAAAGAGATCCTCTGCCAGTTGAGAATGTGAAGCGTTTGGTGTGAGTCTGAGGTAGAGGAGGTGTTGGCTCCTCTCAGACTGTGACACAGCAGTGGAATGTCCAGTAATGAAGTGTTTTTAATGTGGCATTCCACAGGGCCCATAAGAGCTTCATACAATAACCTGCTACTGTTGCACCACTTCCTCTCTCCAATCCCGACTTCCTGTAGGGAAGATGAGAATCACTCAGTCTCACAGTCAGTCACTCTCACACAGTCAGTCACTCTCACACAGTCAGTCAGTCACTCGCTCACTCACTCAGAGTCAGACAGTCAGTCAGTCATAGTCACACTGTCAGTCAGTCACTCACAGTCACTCACTCACACAGTCAGTCAGTCACTCACAGTCAGTCACTCACTCACTCACACAGTCAGTCAGTCACTCACAGT
>JANDJT010000199.1:9738205-9753415 GCA_024331685.1 Stegophilus panzeri | reverse complement strand
ACTCACACAGTCAGTCAGTCACTCACAGTCAGTCACTCACTCACTCACACAGTCAGTCAGTCACTCACAGTCAGTCAGTCACTCACAGTCAGTCAGTCAGTCAGTCACTCACAGTCAGTCACTCACTCACTCACACAGTCAGTCAGTCACTCACAGTCAGTCAGTCAGTCACTCACAGTCAGTCACTCACTCACTCACACAGTCAGTCAGTCACTCACTCACTCACACAGTCAGTCAGTCACTCACACAGTCAGTGAGTCAGTCACTCACACAGTCAGTGAGTCAGTCACTCACAGTCACACAGTCACTCACTCACAGTCAGTCAGTCACTCAGTCAGTCAGTCACTCACAGTCAGTCACTCACTCACTCACACAGTCAGTCAGTCACTCACAGTCAGTCAGTCACTCACAGTCAGTCAGTCAGTCAGTCACTCACAGTCAGTCACTCACTCACTCACACAGTCAGTCAGTCACTCACAGTCAGTCAGTCAGTCACTCACAGTCAGTCAGTCAGTCAGTCACTCACTCACACAGTCAGTCAGTCAGTCACTCACAGTCACACAGTCAGTCACTCACAGTCACACAGTCAGTCACAGTCACACTATCAGTCGGTCAGTCACTCACAGTCAGTCACTCACTCACTCACACAGTCAGTCAGTCACTCACTCACACAGTCAGTCAGTCAGTCACTCAGTCTCACAGTCATTCACTCTCTCACACAGTCAGTCAGTCACTCACTCATAGTCACTCACTTACAGTCACTCGCTCACTCAGAGTCACACAGTCAGTCACAGTCACACTGTCAGTCAGTCAGTCACTCACAGATAGGCACTCTCTCAGTCACACAGTCAGTCAGTCACTCACTCACTCACTCAGTCTCACAGTCATTCACTCTCTCACACAGTCAGTCAGTCAGTCACTCACTCACACAGTCACTCACTCATTCAGCCTTTATTAGTTTCTGATGAAGATGCATCAGAAAATATTAGCTAAATATTATTTATGTACTGCCATTTTTACTGGTTGTGTTTGTTTAAAATCATGCTATTGTGTTAGAACTGAGTTCTACTTGGGTAGTAAGAAGTGAAAAAAAGACGAACAGGTTTTACAAGTTGAAATATAGTTATTGGAACAATTCTGACATGATGGGAACACACTTTATGCTTCCATGTCGATCTAGATTTTTAACATTTTCTGTTTTTTTTTCAGTTACTATGACAATTTATACCAGGTTCCCAGCTTTGGTCTGGGAGTTCACCCTTGTCCTGAACATTTCCGTTTCCCTGATTGAACTAATGAGCCAATTAACAGCCCCTTCCTCAGTTGAAGTGGGTCACATGGGCTGAAATGGTCACATGACCATTCATGCACACCAGGCATGCGTATACAAGTGTAAACAGGAAGTTGGTTGCTAGTCACTGGCAGGCACAACAAACCGGCGTTCCATTTAGGGCTTGCGCCGCTTGAAATGAGATTTGTTGCTGATCATAGCTTGCCTTTTGCACATGTAGACAGCTGCAGTATTATAAAATAAAGAATTTAACTGCACAATGGCTGCTAAGAATGACAACAAAGCCAGCAAAGCTTGCAGTTCAGTCTCCGTGTTGTTGTGTATACGATCAAGGTAGTGTAATGGTCATATTGTAGGGGCTTGATGAACGGGGAAGGATATGCAATGATCCAGAAGACCCAATCAGGGAGCGAATGTGGCGAAGCCACGCCTTCATTTTCAAAAGTCCCTGTTTTGGTCTGTTTACGCTGAAACGCCAGCCCGGAGTTTTCAAACTAAAATGGGGTTTTCGGTGTTTCCAAAAAGCCCGAGTAGTGTAGACGACAGGCGTAAGTGTAGCAAAAGTTATGCTTTTTAAAACGAAAACGCGCTAGTGTAAACAGGGCCTAAAATACACAGGACAGGGTGTATTCCAGGAGGTTGGGAACCTGTGACTTAAAGGGATTAACCCTTTTTATAATCATTATTATTATAGAGTTTTTATTGCAGGACTACAAATTTGTAATGTTTGCTACAACACTTGCAACTTTTTTAGCACCAGAATGGGTGGGGGACAGACAACAGAGTGAGAGAACAAGAAAAACAGACAGAGAAAAAAAAAAAAGCCTAAGGAACGATCAGTTTAAACCCAACTTCTTTCATTTTCATATTTAGACCGTGCCAGCAGCAACAATCATTCAAATAGAAAAACCCCTGTGGCCTACATTTCTCCTAAAACCCACCACAGGCCCACTTCTCAGCATGCACATCCCACTAACCCACTCAATGACCACATCCACAGTGTCCTCCAACTAACACGGACGCACACACACACACACACACACACCCCAGCAGCCTGAAATCTACAGAAGAGCAAACACTTCCAGCACTGAGTGACAGAGCTCTCTGTTTCTGCTTGCCTTCAGGCGGTGTTGAACATTCTTACAGAGAGGCTGAGGATCACCTGTTGCTCTGACCACACTGTACCTTTTCTCTGAGATCACGTTCCTTGGCAAAGTGAAACACACAGACAGATACTGGGGGGAGAAAGAGTTACAGGAGAGATAAATGGGTGCAGTCAAGGCTGTCGTCCCATCGCTCAGAGTTCCTATGCAGCTGTTTGACCTTCACATGCGCGCACACACACACACACACACACACACACACACACACACACTCACTCCATGTCACAATCATCCACTAGAGTTATGATATCAATATGCTGCAATCCTCTTGTACTGTCTAATGTGTACGTGTAGAAGGATTTCCTGAAGAATGCCACGCAGCTTGAAGCACAGATACGGGAAAGACATTAGCGCTGATATTACTGAGCAAACTGAGAAAGAGGCAGGCGATGCACTCTCTCTGCATGCTAAGAGCTGCAAATTGTAGAGAGTTAGTTCTTGTTTTCTTGTAGAGAGCTCTGTTTTGTTTTCCTGTCTCAACCTCCATCCAGGGAAAAGAAATATACATCAAAATACTTCGATAGTCACTTGGCTACTTTATCCCGTACTTTAGCACAATGCAATACGTGCGTTGTTAATGCTAGGTTAATTTTAATGCAGAATCACACTGCTGGTCTCCAATAAATCATTTAGCATTCAATCGATTATACTGTATAGTTTTATTTCAAGTTGAAAAATTCTTTTAAACATCCAGTAACAGCAATCACGTTTTTTTGGGGGGTTTTTTTTGCACCATGCTGGGTTGCAATAAGCCAGTCAACAATCTGATACATATCCATTTCATCCCTGATGAGATGATCAGGCATTTGGAAGTTGCTGTACTGTACTCTTGAACTGTTCAGAAACAGAAAGTGCCTTTGATATGCAGGTCATTTCTAGCTTTAGAAATCTCCTGGCCTAAAATCTGCTAGAATCACACCAACATGTTGTCAAAAAACATTAAAAATATCTTTTCAAATACATATGTCAGAAATACTGCTGGTCGGCCCTGCCTCCATTCACCTGTTTGTCTGCACAGAAGCAGAATTTAGTTTAAAATACTTTGAAATCAAATATAAACTATTTCACATATAAAAACTGTGAATATAAGAATCTCACACACACACACACACACACACACACACACACACACACACCAAACCATTTCTAATACTCTCCTGCTATAGCCCTCTCTCACCGCCTGCATGACGTTTGGAGAAATCATTACAATCAGCAAACATCTGTTAAATATTACACTGAGGCACTTTTATAATGAGAAGTATTCATCCGTCCATCTATCCATTTTCCATACCGCTTATCCTACACAGGGTGGCGGGGAGTCTGGAGCCCGTCCCAGGGAACTCGGGGCATGAGGCAGGGTGAGTATTATCCATACACTTTAAATAGTGAGCTAGTTGAACGGTGTGACCTCGGGTCTGTTGGGTCACTGTCCCTTACACAGCATGCCAGTCCTCTCCCTGTTTGTATAGCTGTCTGAAGCAGACCTCCCACTCAGATGCTAGCACTTCAGTCTGCAACCTGAGCTCCGCACACACGCACGTGCACGCACACACGCACGCACACGCATGCACGCACACACACGCACGCACAAAATCTGCCACTGCCACATATGTGGCACTGCTTCCGCCATTTTCCACTCAACACTTAACACAATGCCAACATTAACACTTCTGTTCCGTTAAAGTTACAAGTGTATTTTCTGTCTCGGGTGATTGTTTATGAGGAGACATTTGTTTATCGTTTTTGAAGGAGTCTCCAGTGTCAGTGCTTTTTAACAGTCGGCGGTGAAGTCTACGGCCATGGGAACGTCTTCAGGAAGAAGGGCTGCGCTCTTTGCAGTTTCTTGTTAACGTGACTAGCTGCATTTTGTGTAATTTTGTCTTATTAATATACATGTAGAGGAAAAAAAAAAGATGCTGGTGAGGGAACGACTGTATACAGCTGCTGTAATTTAAGCTATAATAGTAACTTGTTTTGTGGATTATGCACAACATTAAATGGATAAAAAAAACATACGACATGTTCTTTAATAAACAAAAATGGTACTTGCTGGCAAACTGCTGTGGTAGAAGTAGAATAAAACGTGCTGTTATTGGAAAATGATCAATTTTAGGGTGGTAACACATCAAAACCACTACACTGTTGATTATTCTCCACTGTGGAAAATAATCTTATGGAAATAAGAGATGGAGGAAATGTGACATGGATGAAAAAAATCGTTTTCTACTATGTTGTATGTTGTATTTTTCTACTATGTTGACCTTTGTACCCTACATTTCATAACTGCAAGAGCGCATCACCACTTTTTAAATCAGCTAGTATAAGAATTCATTTTTTTTCCATATGAGTAGTAGAGTAGCACTGATGAGCACTACATCATTGTATACTGTACGTATTCTACAATATATACCGTACATACTTTAATCCATCGTGAATTTTTTTTTGTTGGACACTTGTAAAAGTGCAGTTTACTCAAGGCTACTGGTTGCTAATGAGTCGGCTGATCAGTCAGTGTTTTTATGCTTGTGAATCGCATGTTAACGACTGCTCAGTCTTCACACCGATTTCTATCAAATCCAAGAACTGCTTACATCCCAGTTGAATATCCTGGTAACCCGATAACACTCAGTTGCATGGTAACACAATGAAAAAAAGCCTCTTTTCGGGTAACTAGAGAGGTATGTGTGAGAGTTCAGGGTGTGTCTAAGGAATTTGCACCCTATTATGTCAAGCTACACCTTCTCCCTTCACCCAGCCCTCCAGCTGTACCCTTGTGAACTATTTATCCCCCGTATTAGTTTCAACAGCAATAACAATAAGCATTTACTTTTCTTTGAATACTCAAAGACGCCACTGCAGCCGTCTTTTTAAACGATTTGCTGCTGGAAACTATAAATGACTACACAGTTAAACTACACCATCAGATTAAAAAATGGGTTGCCAGGTAGGCTCACCTGGAAATCCTCCAAAGGAAACTGCAGCATGTCTCGGAGCACATCGCTAAGGATCTGAGTCTTCCTCTGGACCAGGACACTCTCGTAGTCCAACGGCTCAATCAAACGTGGCTTTAGCTGCAAACGCAAACACACACACACACACACACACACACACATCGTCACATTCATTATTTGCAATGTGATAAGTTCAGTGTGGCACAGATAATCTGAAAGGAAGCACTGCTTAATAGGAAAAGTAATCCAAGAATGCAGGCCAAGGTTTCAGGATATCATCAAACAACTGGGATCACTTGCATTTCACATCTGATAAAATATTTACAGTACACTTTCTGAGAACTCAAGGTATTTTTCGAATCTCTGCTTAAGATACATCATTTAAGCGAGTTCAGGTTTATTGAGAGTGGAGACAGAGTGAGAGTGAATAATAATAGGAAGGATATGGAAATATCAGAAACAATAAAAAATTGAGGGAAAGGGTTTTTTAAAAAAACAAAAAACAACAAACAACAACAACAAGAAAATACACACCAGATGGAAGAGAAAAGGGTGGGGAAAGAGTGTATGTTAACCGATCTGGTCTTTTTTGGGTGTGACTGGCCTGAACTGACAGAAAAGTTTGTATGCGTGTAGGAGTTTTCATAGAAGAGAGAACACATCCCAATATACATAGGGCTTCAAGGAATCTTCACCGTCTCATCCTTAGCCTTTAGCAGAAATTTATTTATATTTATTTAGCAGAAGTCGAACTTACAATTCAGGTGAATTTATTTCTTTTGTTGCCCATTCTTAGCCAGGTTAGCTCATTTTAGTGTCGGAGTATACAGTATCATTAACTGGCTAGCTACAATCTAACTGGCTAACCACACCTCTGTTTTTAAACACATCTGTACACTATTTTTTTCAGTCTGATGGGGAAACAGGCTTTGAAGCACTGTAGCAATGAAGCTCACACAAGTATGTGTGAGCTTTACGCCATCCTAGCCTCAGCTGCTCTAGAAGCTTAATCCACAAGATTATAGTCCTCCACACTGTTTGTATGTTGGTGCAAGCAGGTCTGATTTTGTTAGAGCTCAGTTTTCACCTTTACCTCCCCCATAGGACCCCCCCACCACACACACAAACCCATTTTGTTTCAAATGGCCTTTTCCTATCAAAACAGTTGGTTCTTTGTCACATTGAATGACAAAAACTACAGATTGTCTAACGTTTCCGAAACCTGTAACGTGTAGCTTTCTACCACATTTTTGACACACAGGTAGGGTTTGGACTAACATGACACACTCTGGAGTTTTATGGAGCAGCCCTAGATCTTTAAAGGAGAACACTAACTCTTCAACTCTCTCTGGGATCGGTATCTGGAACAAAAAAAGTTCAACAATAATGGAAATGAAAACGTCTCAAATGCTTGTCTTTCCTTTTTCCACTTCTCTTTAGCATTGAACAATGAAGGTGCAAGTTGGACACAACAAAGTGAGAAAGAATCTAACTAATCTCCAAAAGATGACTGAGCAGGACAGGTATGAGACTCAGATGAGGGCTGATAATGATATGCTTCTATAAGAACGGTATGCTAGAAGTGTGTGTGTGTGTGTGTGTGTGTGTGTGTGTGTGTGTGTGTGGGTGGGTGTGTGGGTGTGCATGTGAGGAAGCAAGTATGACTTCAGCGTTCTCTGGTCAGTGAGATCGCAGGTTGCTCCACATCTGGTCCTGATATTAGCTAGGTGATGTCAGAGGGATCACCATGGTGATGGAATAGTTTTACTAAGCATTGTTATCTGACCCACTATAGGATTGGAAGCACAGACGCACGCCACACTTCTGACATCAGAACTGAACCTCCGTCTCTGATAGAGGAACATACAGGTGTAAAATGATACATACACGTCCACGCATACACACATTTTTCCATTTCTGCTTCATTTCATTCCTAAGTACAACGTTAAATCACTAACATGCGTGCATACACGTACATACTGTACCGCTAAACTGGAGCACAAAGACACACAGACACACAGACACACACACACACACACAGGTGAGTCAGTCATGAAGGGCTCGCTGATAACAGGTCAGGCATGGTATGTTCCTCACAGCTGATAGCATCACACAGCAGAGAATACAGCTCAGACACACAACTATGTGTGCATGAGTGTGCATTTTAGGTTAATCATAAGCTCACAGAAGCAGTATAGACATAACAGTAATGACAATCATATGACAAGACAGGTGACAAATCAGTAAATCATTAAACAGAGTAGGAGATCGCGTCATGTACTACAAACCAATATCAGATCACAAGCACTTCATATCCGATTCTTACTGTTACTTCAGATGTTTTAACATCTAGGTCGTCTGTTAAGTTTGATTTTTGGTGACATCTGGCTCTGGTCTTCTTTCAGGTAATGCAGGTGCATTTTTATTCAAGAAAATAGAGTATACTACAGTTTATTGAGGGCAGCTTTGGCTCAGGTGGTAGAGCGGGTTGTCCACTAATCGTAGGGTTGGCGGTTCGATTCCTGGCCCACATGACCCCACATACTGAAGTGTCCTTGGGCAAGACACTGAACCCCAAATTGCTCCCGATGGCAAGTTAGCACGTTGCATGGCAGCTCTGCTACAATGGGTGTGTGAGTGTGTGTGTGAATGGGTGAATGAGACACAGTGTAAAGCGCTTTGGAATTGCTAAGGTTAAAAAAGCACTATATAAGTGCAGACCATTTACCATTTATTATAGCATGGTCTGTCCGAATACTCGATTCTGATTGGCTGGAAGGTGTGCGTTAAAACCGTATATACCACAGGTAGTTCCAGTCAGTTTAATCACTGTTCTAAATTAATGCGCTGCCTATTAACGATTGTAACCATAGTAACATACAGTTAAACTCTCAGCTTCGTTATTAGTAGAGATGTGGCACAGACACAGGTAATCCACACACGTACAATCTCTCTCTTCCTCTCATAAATACTTACTATAATCCGTTCAAATAAACGTAATCTTGTCACACTACTTTATCAGACATGAGTATGATTTACAGCGGGCAGAATTCTAGATCTGACGACCCGTATATAAAATAACAAAAGGAAATTAACCGTTATTTTTATTGTTTCGGACAAATTTTGCTCTGCAAACATCAGTGACGGGTTTAACTTGCCAGTGCTGGCACAGGACCATTGCATTTTTTTACTACATTTTAATGCACCAGGTGCAAAGCGGATTATCCCTTACATATAGACTAGAGAATACTATAGTAGAATAAATATAGAATACTATAGTAATAACTACCACTTAATCCTGTGCCACTGTTCCTAATCATTTTACTTGCTACTTAAAGCCATTAAGAAAATGCAAAAACCCTAAATTTTAGGTCTACAAGTCTTTTTTGACGTTTCTAAACACACTTATGAAGCCTTTTTAGACCCAGTACCATTGTTCATTGAGATAATATAATATAATATTCCTTAAAATGTATTTAATCCATTTGAAGAAAACAAATACTGTACATATGACTGTACATGTGCTCTAGAAATAAACAGGAGAGAAGTGTTGTTAATTTTTCAGCATTTACGACGTATATGCTGTGTATCATGCATCATTCTTGAGCTTGTAAATCAGACAGCTCTAACAGCTACAGCTTTCACGTTCCCTTTAAATGTATTAAGAGTCAAAAATAAAACTAACTTTACCATGATTATATAAGCTCTTAGTCCCGTTCACATCATTTCGGTGGGGACCATCATGAAACCGTATTCTCACTAGTAACAAACTGAACCAGCATTCAACGTGGATAAGGAGCCATTTCCAATTGTTTGGTGTACACCTGAGTAAGGGTGGAGTGTTCACATCTGTCCAAACTAACCAAAGTTCCACACCAAAGAAGGTAGGTCTGAAAGCGCCCTTAAACGTACACATAATGAATACAAGTTTTCTCCACCTAAAGGCCGATTATGAAACTAACAACAAACACAAATAACAACATGGTAATTTTAACCTCGGGATTATTATAACCATTATAATTAAATCCTTATTTCCTGAACGAGTTTCGTCCAAACTGAAAAAGCACGAATGCATGCCAGGGCACAGAGTCACATAGGGGTTGAAGAATTCGCCTGACCTTTGCGCACACAGGAAGTTCAGCCCTTTATTTAGGCTCAAAGGCATCAAAACAACCACTAAGGTTTGGACAGTTGTTTTCACAATGACATGAAATGCAGTTATTGTGGTTGCGCTCTCATTTAGTCAGTACTGTGGAATGTGTTCAGATTGCAGTGTGGTAGTGTCCACTGGGTGTGTGCGCATGTGTGTGTGCTTTACTCCCACTGTTGTTTAAGGCTGTGATGATGCTTCCCATATGCTTGAATCTGGGTCTCACCCACACCACTGACAAAATGCTTCACACACTAAAGCCCACAGGAGAAATGATAGCTGTGTTACTCTGCTGATACAAACATACACACACACTTTCCTCCTGATCACTCAGTCCAAGCACCTGCTTCTGCTTCTTAAAGAGCACCTATTATGGTTTTGAAACGTGCCTAATTTTCTTTTTAAAGGGCTCATACAATAGATTTACATGCATCCAAGGTCAAAAAACACTTTAATGTGCTCATAATTTAAATTGCAGCATTACCTTTTATTCCCCAGTGTCACAAACGACTCATTCAATGATCCATTCTAAAGGATTAATTCTAAACTCCTCCTTTCAGAGAGCATACTCTGCTCTGATTGGTCAGATGTCCCAGTCTGTTCTGATTGGTTTACCACTGTCAGCGGGTGTCAAAAAGGAAATGCCCACTACCATAATGAGTTTCAGCTCCGTCTGTTCGCGAGCAGCCGATGAAGACCAGAGGCGGGGCTTTTTGTTACAAACTTACGTAGGTTAGTACAGGTAGTAAGTCTGGAATTACTAACGACTCGTTTCAGCTGTTCAGAATCGGAGTCAATAACTCCGTTATTTCGTGCGCTTTGATTTTTGAAACTTTGCAGATGTTTTTACATTCACAAACAGCTCTATAACACACTACACGAAAGGTAATATTTGAAAAACCATAATAGGTGTGCTTTAAAGGTTCTGTTTGTAATTGTTAAAGTGACCAATAAAAATATCAAAGATGGAATAACTGTGATTTGTCTCATATATTAAGTAAAGTTTTGCTTATATTTTTTGGCCAAGAAATGATCTCTGCAACAGAACTGCCCAGATCTTTTCCTTCAAAATCAACTAATTAAAAATACACAGTTTTAGGTGGTTTTCATATTTCCCGTGATTGTTCCCGGCGTCTGGTTTCAGACTCGCTCGATTCTATCGAACCCCGATGCGTTTGTGTTCATCACAAACGTGCACGGAGAACA
This sequence comes from Stegophilus panzeri, assembly GCA_024331685.1. Taxonomy (NCBI): domain Eukaryota; kingdom Metazoa; phylum Chordata; class Actinopteri; order Siluriformes; family Trichomycteridae; genus Stegophilus; species Stegophilus panzeri. The sequence continues at coordinate 9,742,654 of JANDJT010000199.1, read as the reverse complement.
CAGTGCAACTCACCATATTTTTTATTGTTTAAAAAAAATTATTTTGGTACTGTTATGCGCAACAGATATTATGAGCAGCAGTGTGACCTCTTCTGTGTCCCACAACGTTCCCTTGTCATTCATGGTACACGCGTGTTGTGGAAACGAATCACGTCTTCATCGGCTAAAACACATGTGCGGGCTACTTTACTTCCTGAATAAGCACGGACCGGAGTACAAGTTGCGTTCCCATTCACGGGAATTGCAGCGCAGTTCCAGTGCAACCCAAACTCAGACCCCCTCGGTAGTCTCGGGATCGGTACCGTGGCACACTTCCTGTCCGCATGACAGCTTTCACATTAACAGTTTTTCATGCAAACCCTGCTCTGTTTCAGACTAAACTGCCAGTGTGAAAGCCCCCTTAATAAAAAGCCCAGGATTGGTTTGGCGTAAAGGGGGGGAAGTGTCCGTGCTTTCATTGCAATTCCAGTTAACAATTCTCTAAAAATGATCAACCACTGCTGTCTATGATCAATAATATTCATTTCCCAAGATTCCCAAAAGGTTTCCTTCCATTCGCAGAGTGTGTGTAGTACAGGGTGTTGAGTGGTTAAGTGTTGGGAAGCCCCAACTAATGCTCCTGTTACAACCCGTAACAGCTGGTGCGGTTAGGAGAGCAGATGTTTATTTATGGGGCAACACTTGTAACATTACAGCTTTGCACACGGAAACACATGAGCCTTATGCATCAGTGCAGAAGGCTGACACTGTCGTTCTAGTCTACAACTCTGGGTCAAAACAATGTAGTTTGCTGCTCCGTTGTAAGGGAGTGACAAATATACAGGTTACTTTTCTTTTTTTCTTTTTTTTTCTTTTTTTTTTTTTTAAACACACTGAAGTTGTATTCTATAACTAACACTAACTACACAACATCCAAATCTACCACCTCCTTTCATTAATAATCTCCTATCTACTCCTATATTTCATTTATAATACTCCATTTTACACCTCTTCAATCTGCTTCTATCACCTGCCTTATTTCTTATATGCACAGTTTCACACTCACTCTCTCACACACTCTCTCACACACACGGAAAAATTCTCATCAGAACACCGACATAACTGTACATGATCTAGGAATTGGTTCATGACACATTCATGATGTTCAGTGAGAATTCCACCTCCATCCATATAAACCTCTTCCCTCAAAATATTTGTGAATATAAGTCATGTAGTCAAATTTCTGATTTTTACAATTTCAACACACAACTATTTCCACAACATCAAACTGGTGCACTTGTTGCAGTGTGTGTGTGCACGTGTGTGTGCGTGTGCGTGCGTGTGCGTGTGTGTGCGTGTCTTACCACTGTCTGTGCTGAGTTACTGCTCTGCTCTGGCTCGATAACAGGCTGAGCTTTAAACTGCCGTGGAGATTCAATCACCATCTTCGGCCCTTTAGCCGCCCTGCCCTGCATGTTTTCAGCTTCTCTCGCTCTCTTTCCCGTCCCAAAAAATAAAAAAAATTCCAATCTTTTCAGTTACAATCCAGCAGAAGCACTGGATGTGGGTCTCTCCAGTGTAGAATGATGGCTGGATGGAGCAGCCAGCATGTCCAGTAAAGTTCAGCCTTCAGCAGTGAAAATTAACAGAGCTCTAAAGTTCTACTCCTTTCTCTCCCAAACGCGCTCACACACACAAACACACATATACACACACCAAAGTTATTCTCTCACTCACTCTAGGCACTGACAGGAGACTCCTCCTACACTCAGCTGTGTTACCCTACACACACACACACACACACACACACACACTCCTCCCCCAAGAGTGAGCTGAGCCTATGGAATTTACCTGCACACTAATGACTCGTCCCACCACATACATATTTTTTGTATGCACACAGACTGTTGTGTAGGACAAGTGAGTGTGTCTCTCTGTACAGGTGTAAGAAAAAGGTTTGTGCACCCTTGATTTTCTTGAATATTAAGTTAACAGGTAACAGGTTCTTCAGAAGTCTTAATAAATCAATATAGTCTTATTTAACCATACAGCTAAAGTAAAAAAAATATATATACATCATTTTAATTGGTTAACTTTTCACAGATGGCTCATGCCAATTATAATATTTTGTGCATCACAGCATTTCTGTAGAACACTGAATCAAAGGCCGACCAGCCATGTGATTCACAAAATAAAAATGCAGACCTATCTTAGCTGGGTAATACAGTCCCAATTCCAAAAACAGTTGGGACGCTGTGTAAAATGTAAATAAAAACAGAATGCAATGATTTGTGAATCTCATAAACCCACATGTTATTTACAATAGAACATAGAAAACATATCAAATGTTTAAACTGAGGAAATGTACCATTTGAAGGAAAAAAATAACATCATTTTGAATTTTATGCCCGCAACACGTCTCAAAAAAGTCAGGACGGGGGCAACAAAAGGCTGGAAAAGTAAGTGTTTATGTATCATCTACAGTCAACACTGCAGCATGAAGTGAAGGACACGTTTAATCAAATATTTGCCATCTGTTCCATATGCCAGTGTTTAAATGCTGAAATCGCTGTACAGGTTTTTGTTGCACTGCAGAACAGGAAGTCTGGGAGAAATTATAGCATTGAAAAAGAACAATATCGTGGTGTCCAGCTCTGGCTCACGTTGCGCATCCAAGCTGGGCCATAGCTGAAGGACGCTGCCCCCAACAGGCAGACGGTAGGACACAAGTAATGTTCATTGTAAGGTTCTACCAAACATTCATCCAAATTTCCCAAAGGTCGCATGAGAGGGGGTCGAGCACTACGCTCATGACATATGAGACAGGTGTGATTGGTAACTGTGCGAGCTGTATGAAACATCCAATTCAAATACAAATTGCTGCGAGGGCGGGTAACCTCCTTATAAAAGCTATATCTCTGCAGCTTTACCATTTGGGCGGCGGTGGTCCTCTCGACTACAACGGTTTGGGGTTGATCACTGCATGCTGTCTGTTTACAACGAAAAGAAAAGTGGAGGTGCGATACTGTTTTCAGTCCCTTTATGCGAGTACCATTTGCCTGGGTAATATTACTGACTCTGAAGGTGCCTGCTGAGCAAAGAAACAACTTTGGGCGACCAGTGATCTTTAATGGACCTACTTGCACGACCAATTGAACAGACTGTAGCATGCCTGCTCTCCGATGTAGAAAATCAGTCCCAGGTGACTGCCGGTTTGTACTTCTTAACAAGGAGCGCTGTATGCTCCACATTCTGTAATGGACGGTATAGTCGGTGTCTGCTCTAAGCAACTGTGCACCCTGGGCCAATTTAAGCAAAGCTAAGGCACATCTACGGTCTATATTAGCAGGAGTAGGTGGGCTCGTCGGTATGGGCAAGCCATTAGTGCGTCTGCATGATCTGCGAGGGATTACAGCGTTAGCCTACCCAGCGCTAGGCACCCGCAAATGATAGATTGTGCTACTGTTTCCGACGGTAGTGTGGTGCAATGACGCTTCAGTCAGGGGTACTATTTTCTGGAATAGGGGTACTATTTTCCTTAGTGCCACTTAGAATGATAATAATAAGCGCGGTCATTCCGACAGCACTTATTACAACGATGGCTGCAAGAAGCACCCTGATTTTAATGTGATGGTTGGTGCGGTTCAGCCGCATCCGGGGGTATGGCCTCGGGGCCAGCTTGGGGAACGACATCTGGTCCAACTGCATGAGGTACCTGTGGAAACGGAACTGCAAATTCAGGTGAAAGGAGCTGTAAAATTTGCTGGCTTATATCTTTTACAGGGACAGTGTTCAGGTGCTGTTGGAGTTGCTGGGGATAAGCAAGGATATCGAGATCTCTCAGATCCTGTAGATCTAGAGTCCCCAATAGCTGCTCGTACGGGTGGCGGTCGTTCTCTAACAACTGCACCACTCCCTCCCCTGTCTCGTCGTCAAGTATGAAAGGGGCTTCAGGAATCTGGTCTGGGTCTGGAATAGGGGCTGGAGGTGCAGGGACTTCCTCAGGTGGTCAGCCACGTCTGGTACTACCCGTGAGTCTTCGCCTGGAATCATCAATGGTCCGTGCTCTGGAGTGCTACCACCTGGTGTACTTGTAGGAGTGTCGCTGTCACTTGCTGCCTGTCGGCGTGCTCTGCGCTCTCCCCTCCTCTTAACTTGTCCACGTGTTCTGTGGGAGGGACCCGCCTGGGGGTCGTCCAGATCACTGTCGCTTGCGAAGTCTGGGTCTTCTTGATTATCTACAGAGTGTGTGTTGTCTGCTTTTCCGGCGGGATGCAGGAGTCTCCCTTTCCCTCCTTGAGTAGGATGCTGGAGCCTATCTTCCCCGTCCTCAGTAGGGCGCAAAAGTCTGCCTTTTCCCGCCCCACGGCTGGAGTGGTTTAGATGGTACCAGTGCTCCTTACCTTCAACTTTTACTGCAGTTGGGGTTGCTGCAACCACCTTGAATGGTCCTTCCCTTCGAGGGTCGTT
>JANDJT010000199.1:9719015-9731740 GCA_024331685.1 Stegophilus panzeri | reverse complement strand
TCATGCTTTTAATAAATCTTTTTGGCCTGCCACCAGATCAGTGAATTTAAACTAATGCTTGCATTCAGAGTATAAGGGGTGTGTGTGTGCGTGCATGTGTGCGTGCGTGCGTGTTCGCGCGCATGCGTTTAGGAGTGCTGCACCTCCACTGTAGTCTCCACTGATTGTCAGACAGTGTTTGATAACTAAAATCTCTCTCTCCCTTTGCCAGTATCAGCCAGAGGAGAATGTCCTCCAGGAGTGTTTTTAATTTATTTATTTTTTTTATACCCCACTGTGGTATAGACTTTGGTATCGAGTATCGTGTACTTTTGGTGGTTTCGGTACCGACTACTAGATTTTTGGTATCGTGACATCCCTAGTAGAAAGTGGTGTGTGCAGAATACTCACCGTTATAACATATTTACAAAGTGCACCGTGCTGCACAGTGAGCCTTTAATGTGCGGGTTTCAAACAGAGAGGGGAAATTACATGCCAAACAGAAGATTAGCCTCTGAAAAGGTTTCTCTCTCTCTCTCTCTCTCTCTCTCTCTCTCTCTCACACACACACACACCTTCCTCTGACATTATTATGAATGCAGCTTATTAATGCTATATTCTCATACCTAACCCTAACTTCGGTAAGCAAAATGATAACTTTTGGCTTTATTTATTTATTTATCCATAAACGTTGTTTTGATATCAAAAGCAGTTTACCACATGTCCCCACAAGGACCAGCCAAATGTCTCCACAAGGTCCCTGCTTGATATTCCTATCCTTGGGGGGAAGTTTGGTCCCGGCCAAGATATAAAAACATGCCTGCACACACAGTTGTTATTGTGAGAAATAACACCTGTGACTTTTCAAAAATGATTTATGAATATTATTAGGAATATGATATACTGATATTATTAAAATATTATTTCTACCATCCAGTCCTTCTCGAAAAATCCCACCTATTACACTTGTTTATACAGATACTGTTCAGTTTGCATTTGAACATTTCTGAAATGAAATCGGTCAGCAAAAGGCAGTCATGCAGTGTATGAATAACGAGGTGATAAAGTAATCCTGACTGCGGATTATAGACGAGGCATGCAGCCACTGTGTGTCAGTGTGTGTGTGTGTGTGTGTGTGTGTGTGTGTGTGTGTGTGTGTGTAGGCCACAGGTGGTTGGACGATAATCCATTTAATACGAAAGACTGAATTTTCAGGACTAATGATTACTCACTGAAGAAAATGAGTTGAGTAAATGTTACAAGAACACATTAATGCAGGCGGACAGAATCAGCACATCTGTGAAATAACAAGCGATTGAAAAAAAAAGAAGAAGAAAAAAAGCTAGTTAAGGATTCTTGAAGTTGAACGTGAGTAGAAGATGATGATGAACCAAAACACAGGAGTCGTTATACCATCCCTCCTTCAGGTTGGATCACACTGCACAAACTTTATGCATCTTTAGTTTTCTACACTGTATTAGTAGAATAGAGCAGGGCCGTTTCTAGGCATAGGCAAACTAGGCTGTCGCCTAGGGTCCGAACACCCCGCCCCCACCCACAAGAGAGAAAGTACCTGGCCTGGGCATTCGGGGCTGTAGTCCCAAAGATTTTTTCTTTAGCCCCGAATATTTCAGTAGTGAATCATCCACGTAGTGAGCAGTTTGTCACTACGCAACTGAACGTCAGTAAAAGAAGACCGCAGTGTTGTAATTTTGTATCTTCAGTGAACGGAGGCGAGACCAATCAGACGGGGTTTACAGGAAAATACATGAAAAATACTCGTGTCTTATTGGCTGACTCAATTCTGGTCTTAATTCTGCAAAACAATAGCTTACACAGTCAGTGTGAGGGAAAAATTAATATACACCAATATTTATTTATTTATTTTCAACACGGTTGAAACTGAAACACTAATATTCTCTCATGCTGAGCAGGAAAACAAGGTGTGGAAATATCTATATAAGTTCCAAGTGAACGTGAACATGATATGAGCAGAGGACATATAACGTTTAAGAACAGATACCTGGTGGTTCATATCAAGTAGGTCCATCAGCAAGGTTTTTACAAACAGATTATGAAAGTTTACTCAGTAACTGAGTAGTTTTCAGCTTGCATTCATGAAATTATGGGAACATTAAGAGAACATAGGAGAATGTTGAGAGAACATTAGGGGAATGTTAAGAGAACATATGGGGAACGTTGAGAGAACATTAGGGGAACGTTAAGAAAACAGAGTGTAGAGTAGTAGTTTTCTGCAATATATTAGACAGTATATTAGTAAAATTATAAAAGAAAATTACAGTCTGGAACAAGCGTATCCACGAGCAAATGCAAATAGCCTCGAGTAATCTATTATCCACCCACACACAGGTTTATGCTATGACACATTAGCAAAGCCTTCACTGACAGCTGTTTGCCTTATAGCTGAGGAAACATGCTGACTTAATGATACATTCACATACATAGAGTCTGACAAGTATAATCTACTTCCATGTCCTGAGGGCAGGCATTCATCTCACTCATGTTTCACTATGTCTCACACGAACACAGTCATGTATATGTTCATATATACTCACATAGTACCATCCTTGTGGCATTTCTACAGTTTCCACGGCTATCACCCAATCACCATATTCTCCTATTACACCTGCAAAATCAACATTTAGACGTACTGATGCCAAGTTTCTCATTCATTTCTCTCCTGCTTTCTCATCACTTTAGAGGTGATGGTAGCTTGGGCACACTATTTGATTTTCCATCCATTGAGTTTCTCCACACATCTAGCAAGGAGATCTTCAGTGATCGTGTCCCATTCAGGAACTGTACATCACCAGCCCCTGAGCCGGAACCTGATCCTCAATGACCTTGTACTTACTACATCTGTATTAGAGTAAAAATACTTTGAAAATAATTTGAGCAACATCTTATATATATATATATATATAAAATGTGTGTGTGTGTGTGTGTGTGTGTATATATATATATATATATATATTTCAGGCACTGCTGAATCACTGGAGTGAACTGTGACTGATGCGCTACTTTCTACCATCCAAGGATGAATAAAATGAATGACTAAACCGCAGATGTCAATACTGCTATTAAACTCGTTGAAGTGTATGCTAATGGGTAATTTATATGATTAATAAAATGTACTGCTCAGCCCATGATTTTCACATCTGTGCATCATGAAGCGAATAATTTTATTAAACACAATACAGCATTCATTCAGGAATAGAGCAGCAGGGTTTTCTGTAACTAACTTCCTTAATGACTATGGACGCACTGTAGGGACTGTAGGGAGTGGGGGGTGGGGTAGAGAGCTCCTAATGTAAACCAACACCATCTTCTCCGATACGGAAGGAAACTAAACCCAACAGCTCAACAAAACCAAGAAAACTAAAGTGAAATTACTGCTTTGCTTTTTTGCTTTGTTTCGAGTTTTTATCTGAATTCTGAGTGCTTTACTTCCTTTAGCTGCATTGATTTAAACAATACAGCACACTCTGGATTAAAAATAAAAAGAGAGAGAGATACGCGTGAGTTGAATATTCGGGAGGAGTGCTGACACAGTGCTCATGTCTGTGGTAGCTGCTCTGCTCTCTCAGCACTTTCTCTGAAGCAGTGTCTCAATCAATACTCAGAGTCAATCTTCAACCTGACATCTTCTCTTTCACTGTTTTGGCTAACGTTACCATGACTCTTTTGTGTGTGTGTGTGTGTGTGTGTGTGTGTGTGTGTGTGTGTGTGTGTGTCTGGGTTTGCGCCAAAGATATAGACCTTTAAACCGGCAACATAAACTTTTTAACATTAATAATAATAATATTCAAAGTATAGAATTACAGCCTACTGCAGCTAATAAAGGAAATTCTGGGTAATCCCCTTCAAACCTCAACACACATCTATTATGACTTGATTTGTACTTCACAGCTGCTGACTTGAATTCTTTTATGATGTGTGATTTTTGTCTGAGATAGTGTCATTTTGACCCAAAACCGCTGATGAAAAACTTCTGGCCGTGTCAGAAACGCATTATGCTGCTTTCCACTTACCTCGGAAGTGTTACGTCAGAGCTTGGATTTACGTTATTTTTTTACCTCCATGCGTTTGAGGTACAAAGTGGGAAGCCAGCCTACTCTCGGTGATGAGTGATGTACAGTTTGCTGATTTGAGGAGGAAAATATACATGTTGACGGATCTAAAGAAAATACTTGTATATAAAGAACTCATTTAAGGGTAAGTACAAGTTCATCAGAAGGAATTTCAGGTCGGGGGGGGCATTATTTTAGTTTTTTTCTGGTCAGAGGTCGGGTATTATAAGTTACAACCTCTAGTTGAACTTGGACTTAGGCTGAGATGACTTGGACTAGAGAACTGCTGACTTGAGACTTGGATTTAACAGAAGAGACTTCACTACAGAACTACTGTACACACCACTAAAACACGCTCTAAAAGGTTTGAGTTTGGCAAAGGATTATAAGAAATCAGGGCACACGTGTGCATGTGTGTGTATGTGTGTGTGTGTGTGTGCGTGTGTGTGTGTGTGTGTGTGTGTGTGAGAGAGATCAAAGGAACTAATGCACCAAGGGGTTTGAGGTTGAGATATTCAGAGCGTTCAGTGTGAAACAGAACTGAACAAGAGGAAGTGGCCTAATCGTTTTTCCTGTAAGAGGAATACACAGACCCACAGAGCAAGAGAGCAAAGGGAAGAGAGGAGCCATGTGGTCTCATGGGGGAGAAGGAGATGCTGAGTGGCTTTTCCTTCATTAAGAAGGAAGCGGCTGTTTCCTTGTTGTATGAACTGACCCACAACAAAGATGCACTAAGTGCCCGGTTTCCTCCACCCCCCCACCTCTCTCGCTCGCTCTCTCTCTCTCTCGCTCGCTCGCTCGCTCTCTCTGTGTCACACACATGCACACACTAAACACGGTGTGATTTTAGAGTGACAGGAAGAGGAGAGACATGAGAGTCCAGGACATGTGAATGTGAAAAATGATCTTTTTTGGTTTAATATTGAAATCATGACTATTTATCACATTTATTTAGCGAATTTAGGAACAAAACATTTCACTTTGTCATTTTAAAATCAATGGAAAACAGCCTTTTCTTTCACACAGCACATTATGAGCCTATATTCCTATATTTCTCAGGATTTCAATTCCAATAAACATGTATTTCATGTGAGCTAATAAGCTAAATTTGGCTGAGCTCACCAATATTACACATATGAACACATACACACACGCGCACACACACACATACACACACACAGCAGCTGACATGGCCCCAGTAGTAAAATGGCACAGCTAAAAAAGGGTCTCATCCTCTTCCTGTGGCAAAATATGCTGCGCAAGTTTATTTATCCCAGGAGAAGTCCAAGTGTGTGTGTTGATTATTTTTGCTGCTCCTTAGTGGCAGGTCTCCAAAGCAAAGGAAGCCGCACTTCTGCCTTTCAACTTCATCACTTGGGCTACATAAAGTCTTACACAGATCAACCCCTTAACCCTTCAAAGTGTCCGCTACAGACAAGAGGCCACACGAGAGGCTACGCCAGAGGCTGTACAAAAGTGACAGATGAGACTGGTTTCCCACTGAAGCTAAGCAGGGTTGAGCCTGGCCAGTACCTGGATGGGAGACCTCCTGGGGAAGACTAAGGTTGCTGCTGGAAGTGGTACCACTTAGTGAGGCGAGCAGGGGGTGCTCACCTTGACACTATACTGTAAAAACAGCACCTTTCGGATGAGATGTTAAACCCAGGTCCTGACTCTCTATGGTCATTTGAAAATCCCAGAACACTTCTCATAAAAGAGTAGGGGTATAACCCCGGTGTCCTGGTGAAATTCCATCATGGCCTCTGAATAATCTCCATCTCTGAAATGGCTACATCACTCTCTCCTCTCCCCTAATAGCTGGTGTGTGATGGGCATTCTGGCGCACTATGGCTGCCATTGCATCATCCAGGTGGTCGAGGCGATTCAACATAAAGTGCTTTGAGTGCCTAGAAAAGCACCATATAAATCTAAGGAATTAATTATTTTTATTACTATTAGATGAGCACCCACACCCGCACACGGACACCACCACTTTCCTGTCTATACATCGCCCCAAAGCTTTAAGTCTGAGGAACCAAAACCTTCTACTTTAACCAAAGCTTTGTGAAAGGCCATGTTCTACACTGTACCCAAAGCCCCATGTTCCTAATCCGAGTCCACACCTTGGTGATGTCATGAAGGCGGAGATGTCTAGTGTTAGAGTGACTGGGGTGTTGAATCTTTTCTTGAGTTTTCTCCAGGATACTTCTTTTGTGTTGTGCTAGGATGCAGTGTTCTCCTTAAAGCACACACTGAGTTGCTGCTGCCATCTACAGGACAGACAAACACACATCACAAGCCACACTATCAGCATTGCCTTCCTTCTCTAAATGAGTTCATGATCCTGTTTTCAGCTGAAGGAAAGGAGGACACTCTCAGCTCAAGGCTAATCAGAGGCTGTTTCATTAATGATGTGGTGATTTATTCATATCATGCTTGGTCAGGTTATAACACCATTTCTGAAATATTTGTTGTGAATGGTCAGGTTGAATTTTTGCCAAGCTTTCCCCACTTGACCTTTAACAGATTTAAACCTGCATTTACCCAACGTCAGTTTTCCCATGTATCTTAATCTTCCTCCTTACTTTAACCAACCTGAACATTTCTTTACTTAGCCACACTGAAGTCACACTGCTGACATGATAACACACGTGCCAAATGAGCGGATGCAAGTTGTCGGCTAAAGCGTCCTGATTAAGACCAATACTAATAATAGGATGCAACTGAAAGGAAAGTCAGACGTCTGGAAATCACTTGGATGACTGTTTTTTTGCCTATGCAGAGATGAATACGTTCTCTCTACTTCATCATTCCTCTAGTTCCGAAGCAATGAGTGCAAGACTCTTAATTACAGTCTTCCCTACACTTTTCAATCCCCTTATGCTCACTAGGATATTTATCCCCATTACATCTTTCATCCATGCCTGCATGCTAAATACTGTAAAGAAAAACACAACAGGAGTGACATGGAGCCACGCAAACATCTCTACACTGAGGTGAGAAAAAGACAGAGTTTCATTTGCTTGTCAGTGGTCTGACTTCCAACAGCTTACTTCACCTTTTATTTAGCTCAGGTGACAGATTTATGAACCCGGTTTAACATCAGAATTCGTGTTCTGCATGCTGTATGGGACTTAGAGACATATGTTCATGTCCAGTCGAAAAGAGCCCACACACATTTACACACACACACACACACACACACACACACACACACACACACACAAATAAACCCTATATCTAAATCATATCTGTGCTCAATTATGCCATGATAACCAAAAGGTTCAATGATCTGCGAACAGCAGTAGACGCAACATGCCTGATTCACTCCTGTCACATGTATATAGCCTTATAACCTGTCTTTTAATAGTCCGAGTGTTTCTCAGACATCTGTTAATCTGACATCTGTTTCTGATCAGAGAAAGCAATTATCTTTTCTTTTAATCATTTTAGGGGAGTTTAAGAAAATTAGAAAATTGCATTTAACAAACTGAAAACTATGTGGGCATGTACACGTGGAGTAAGATGTATTAAGGTGGTTTTCACACCGGGCACGTTTGCTGCGGTCAGAATCCGCGTGCAGTTGTGGGCAGCTGTGGCTCAGTTGGTAGAGCGGGTTGTCCACTAATCGTAGGGTTGGAGGTTCAATTCCTGGCCCACGTGACTCCACATGCCGAAGTGTCCTTGGGCAAGACACTGAACCCCAAGTTGCTCCCGATGGCAAGTTAGTGCCTTGTATGGCAGCTCTGCTACCATTGGTGTGTGTATGTGAATGGGTGAATGAGAACCAGTGTAAAGCACTTTGTAGAACTGCTAAGGTTAAAAAAAGTGCTATATAAGTGCTGACCACTAGTTGTGTTTAGTTGTGTTCCCCCTGCAGCGTTGGTCTGATTTCAGACTAGCCTGATTCTGTCGAAGCCCGGTGCATTTGCGCAGCAGATTTGCGCAGCAGGAAACATCATTAGTTTCCACAACACGCGTGGCAGGGGAACGTTGTGGGACACAGAAGAGTATGATATTATGCTGTGCATCATAGTCTTCTGTGTCACACAACATTCGCCTGCCACTCATGGTACACGCGTGTTGTGGAAACTAATGATGTCGTCATTGGCTAAAACACATGTGCGGGCTACTTTACTTCCTGAATAAGCACGGACCCGAGTACGAGTTGCGTTCACATTCACGGAATCGCGGCACAGTTCCAGTGCAACCCAAATTCGGACGCCCTCCTACAGGTAGTCTCGGGATCGGTACCGTGGCGCGTGTCCCGTCCGCATGACAGCTTTCACATTAGCAGTTTTTCATGCAAACCGTGCTCTGTTTCAGACTAAACTGCCAGTGTGAAAGCCCCCTAAGTGTGGTAGAGTCCATGCTTTCCAAACCTGTTTTATTCACGTTTTAATCAGGTTGCAATTTAAATCACATTTATAACACAATGTGAATTAATATATAACCTGGAACACGGAGTACATTTATAACAGTGTAATAGTACAAATTCTGTGTGTGAGATCAACGTGACATTCGCTCTGTTTCTCATCAAGAATTATCTGATTACGAAAACAGTAAAATGACGTATAGCTACATTCCAGTCAGCATTCCATCAGTTATATGCAACTTGCTGAGATTAACAAACTGCCTGGAATGAAAGGAGGAAAAAAAAAAAAAAAAAAGAGTCACAGACCATCATTTAGCATTTTCTCATTGTTGTTTTTAAAGCAGAGTTTAAGAAGTCCTTCCTCAGTTTTGTAATAACAAAACAGACAGACAAAAAAAAAAAAAAAAATGGCTGTAAGCGACACAAAAAGCAACTGGGGGAGTTCTCCTACAGAGAAGCCTGGCTGAGGACACACACTGTTCTCTTACAGTCTGAAGGAGAGGCGTGAAAAGTGGAGAGGAAACTGAGTGAGAGAGGGGGAAATAGTAGGAAGTGGTGGTGAAGCAAAGGAAACAATATAGATAGTGCTGAATGTCACTGCGGGAGAAATTTAATCAGACTGGCATGAGACACAAAAAAAAGAGCGAGAAAGAGTAAGAGTAAGAGGGAGAAGAGGGAACACGCTGGTGTCAGGTTACATGTAACAGGCTTGCATTACGGACTTAAAGCTTATCGAGTCAATGCATTATAAGAATAGCAGTGACGCATCAGCAGAATGATGATAAGGAGCAGCAGACTTTTAGAGTTGTTTGTGTAGAGAGAGAGAGAGAGAGAGAGAGAGGTGGGGGGATAAGAAATGTTTTTAAGACATTTAATTGTCTAAAATAGCATGAATGATTCCAGATTAATGATACCATTTTTTCTGTTTGTCTAATAAATAAAATGTCCATTTTAAGGACCTGTCAACAAAATGAAACGAGAGCATTTGTGGAAAATGTGGAAGGAATTTCCTATGGAGCTGATAAACTTGCCCCTAATGCATGGAATTCCTCTCAATTAGACTGCAGGAATGTACATTTGAGTGTGTGTGTTGTGTTTTTTCCCCTACATACACACACAATCAGTGGAAATGAAGGGCAGTGCACTCACAATGGTCTCACACCTGTATATCCGCTCACTGTATGGGCATGAACAGATCCACACACACACACACACACACACACACACACACACACACACACAGTATTATCCATGTGACAGGTCTGCAAGTCACCTAAAGACGATGAAAGGCTAAATAAGGATTCAGATCAGTACGCAGTTCTGAGAGAAAAAGAGAGTGAGAGAGAGAGAGAGGCACAGTGACTTCACCTTAGAGACTGAAGAAACAAACAGTCAGCTGAGCTGTTGGATAAACTCTGAGACAACTCTAAACACAAAGCAGAGTTCTGGACGACACTTCAGTCCAGCAGTGGAGCTGTTATATCAGGACATGGAGACACACGCAAACGCGCACACACACACTGAACTGAACACCATCCCACTCCCGTTGCAATATTTGCGCATTCCTGCATTGACTCTGTTGCATTTTTTGCTGCTACTGTATTATAAAAATATAGTATTTAATTTATTGTCATTATACACTTTACCTAGCTGCTACCGCAATAACTGCTATGTCCATATTTGGTATAAGCTAATCTGCTGAATACTCAGTCATAGCATGTTATGATTACATTTATACCATTTTCATATTATATTGTTACTCCTTGTCACTTATCTTCTGCACTACCTGTTATATCTGACACTTCCTCGCTAGTACTGTGTACTGTTCAGCGTTACACTGTCACTTACTCTGCCTATTGTCCTGTTTTAGTAGTATTGTACTGTCCTGTGTTATTAGCACATGTTTGTACATGCACTTTATGTAGAATGTGTAGGTCTTGTTTAGTTTGGTGTCATCTCATGTGGTTTTTGTGTTGTTTTATGTAGCACCATGGTCCTGAAGGAACGTTTTTGTTTTTTTTTCCCCCCCACTGTGTACTGTTCCAGCTGTATATGGTTGAAATGACAATAAAACCACTTGAACTTGAACACGCTACAATGGTCAAGAGCCGAGAGCCATCACCACTGCTGGCACAGAGTATGATACAAGTGGAACAGCGCCACGATCCTTATCCTGGACACAAACACACTTGAGGCTTGTCTGTCATACATATACACACACCCTTCCTGTCTAGGAAACACATGTTATACTACATGTCCTCGCTCGAGAACCTTGCTATGAGCTCTTCTCGATTGAGGAGAGGAGGCGCTCTCAGCTCCGCAAACACGCTGGCAACCTCGGAGAGACATTATGCTGATAAGATCCAGGAGCAGACTTTGAAACTTCAACACTCCAAATCATCATCAGACTGAAAACAATAGTTCATTGGAAAGCAAAAGTTCTCCAGTGAATAAAAGTTGCACTCACTTGCACAGTTTGTACAGAAATCTCGAGCATTTCGATTTTTTTTCCCTGAAACAATGCATTGTTTGTGCACATCACTGAAGAGCTCTGATTTTTTTTAAATTCTAAATAGTGTGTTAAATCACGCTAATAAAACATGTCACGACATGAATAGGTGATATTTCTTCCAGTTGTGAAACCTGCAAAGTAACTGATACGATGCACTTTGTTCCAACTAGTCTGATTTCGTAAAGAAGAGAATTAAAGAGCATTGGCAGCTTACGTTGCTCTAATGGTGGATTTTATTCATTTATTAGGGTCATACCATTTAGCATTTTTCTATTCAGGAGGCTTTGCAGGAAATGCTTTAGTGCGCGACCATGTTTGAAGAAAGACTGTAAGAGGATTATGCTTGTGTGGTTAACCTCAAAATACTTTGCCTTAGGGTTCACTGGGGCCTTTTTGTGTATAAACACATTTGGCTTATTCACCCTTACTTGGAGGACAGTGCACTTTGCTACATCTTTCAAACACACAAATCACACACATTAGTATTTCCTGATCACTTCAGGCTAATGACCAGCACCTCTTGAGCACATAAACAAACAGTAAACATAAGCAGCAGCATCACATCACTGAAGCACACCCTGCTTCTAAACTCACTACATCAGCAACCACACACAAACAGTACTTTAGTATTTATTATAACCACAGCACTGTTGGAAGTCTCCAGTTTCATTGCTCAGATGGTGTTGATTATTTTTGTATACAGTAACAGCAGCTCTGATAAGCATACTAGCTACAATTCAAATGACTTGAATGTTAATATTAATGTGCTTGTAACAACTCATTCACAGGGACTTGTATGCCAGATGATCTACATAATAAGGTCCTAAGTTCTTCCACATTACCCTATTGCTACGCTCCCTTTTTTTAACAAAATACCTCTTCCTGAAGTACTTGAATGAGCATGTTTATGTATAAAAATGGTGTTGTCTGTGTGCTTTTCTTACTAGATTACCTCCCAAAAAGAGTTTTAAGACTGATAGTATTCTTAGTCCATGACCTTGTGAACCAGTATCATTTACATTTATATTTATTCATTTAGCAGACGCTTTTATCCAAAGCGACTTACAAGTATCAGGATGTAGTTATTGATAGAGACTACAAAGCACTTCTATAAGTTACTCTGGATAAGGGCGTCTTACATTAGTTAGTTAGTTACATTTATATAGCGCTTTTCTAGACACTCAAAGTGCTTTACATTAGTTGGAGGGGGGTGTCTCCTCAACCACCACTAGTGTGTAGCATCCACCCGGATGATGTGATGGCAGCCACAGTGCGCCAGAACGCCTACCACACACCAGCTATTAGTGGAGAGGAGAGGAAAGTGATGTAGCCAATTCAGAAATGGGGATTATCAGGGGGCCATGATAGAGAAGGGCCAATGGGGGAATTTCACCAGGACATGTTACAGACATTGCAGTTTATTGCTCTGGCAGCATCTGCAGTCCTCATGCCTCCCTGCAGCAGGTCTATGGCATGTTCACGCAGGTGAGCTGGAACCGTAGACATCTTTCTTCTGGTGTTTTTCAGAGTCAGTAGAAAGGACTCTTTAGTGTTTTATTGTAACTGTGACCTTAATTGCCTACCGCCTGTAAGCTGTTCGTGTCATAAGGACTGTTCCACAGGTGCATGTGCAATAATTGTTTATGGTTCATTGAACATGCATGAAAAACTGTTTAAACCCTTTCCAATAAAGATCTGTAACGCTTATTTGGATTTTACAAAATTATCTTTAAAATAAAGGGTCCTTTCTTTTTTTACTGGGTTAGTT
>JANDJT010000199.1:9692708-9718915 GCA_024331685.1 Stegophilus panzeri | reverse complement strand
ATATATCAAAAGTTTTAGAACACCCCCATTTTTCCAGTTTTTATTGAAATTTAAGCAGTTCAGGCTCAGTGAATAGCCTGGAATGGTACAAAGGTAAGCGGTAAACTGCCAGATGTTAAAAAAAAAAAAAAAAAGGTTTAGTTTACCAAAAACTGAAAAATAATGTACATTTCAGAGTTATACAAAAAGGTCTTTTTCAGAGTACAAGTAATAGGTTAACAACTTACAGCTGTTCTGCAGCAATGGAAGTAAATTAAGCCTTGAAATTTGATGCTAACAATTCCTACAGGTGTCCCAACTTTTATTGATTACTTACAAACTCTCTGTCTGTATAAAAGCAGTGTTGGAACAGACTGTGTTACTACACCCTCTTAAGCATTATTTGGACAGTATTGTACTGCAGGAAGTAGTATATTGCTCTCATAACGGTAACAAAAAGGCAATTAACAAAAGGAAGACAGACAGATCCTTATATCCCTTAAAACTGTAGGTCTTTCCTGTCGAGAAATTGCAAAGAAAGCCAAGGTGTCAGTGAGTATAGTTTCCCAGACCATCAAAAGGCACCTGAAATCTGGAGGAAACTCAGACAGGAAGATGTCTGGCAAGACCCAAAGCCACAACAGAATCAGAAGACAAGTTTCTGAGAGTCAACAGCTTGTGTGATAGGTGGCCCACAGAACAACAGCTTCAAGCACAGATCAACACTTTTAACACCCCATTTTAAGCTTTCTAGCAGAGGCAGTCAGGTTTTCATTTAATATCTGTTGATATTTGATAGTGTCCATGATGCCATGTATCCTAACAAAATGTCCAGCTTCTCTGGCAGATAAACAGCCCCAAAACATTAAAGAGCCACCACCATATTTAACCGTGGGCATGAGGTACTTTTCCATATGGTTACCTCTTTGTGTGTGCCAAAACACTGGCGTTTATTACCAAAAAGCTCTATTTTGGTTTCATCTGACCATAGAACCCGATCGCATTTGAAGTTCCAGTAGTGTCTGAAACTGAAGACGCTTGAGTTTGTTCGGATTGTAGTTTTGGAGACTTTTTGACCCCAAGACACAACAAACTTCTGTAATTCTCCAGCTGTGATCTTTGAAGATTTTTTGGCCACTCAAACCATCCTCTTCACAGCGTGTTGAGACAATATGATGGTGGAAATGGGCAGTTTCAATGGTTATGCTATTTTCTTATAGCCACTTCCCATTTTGTGAAGCTCAACAACCTTTTGCCGCACATCACAGCTATATTCCTTGGTCTATATTCACAGCTATATTCCATTGTTATGAATGACTAAGGTAATTTGGCCTTTGTGTTACCTCATATCTATACCCCTGTGAAACAGGAAGTTATGTTGAACAATTTCCTGTTCCTAGGTACCTAGGTGTACTAAATTTTTTTAAAATATCTATGGGAAAATACTTCAAATATATTTTTTTTCATATGAATTAATAGGGGTGCCAATAACTGCTGCAGACACAAAAGGTGTGGAAAGCACTGTACACACACACACACACACACACACACACACACACACATCCAGCAGTAAGGTTTACCCTACTGTATAAACATATAAAGAAATTTTTATTAAACTGCTTCCTAGATTTTCATGATATAGTAGGGCTGGGCAATATGATGATATAATACTGTGATCAATTTTGTCACAATACATTTTTCAGAGATATTGTTACAATGTTTTTATCATTTAAAAAAAATAAATTAATTGGAAAAAACTGACTGGAAGCTAGTGATTTAATGTTACATTTCAAGGATTTTGTACTTTAAACGGTGAAAAAAAAAGAAGATATTTTTCTCATTTTCAGTGTTCATTAATTTTTTATATAAATAAAAATTATATTTAAATGATATTTAAATATAAAAAAAAAAATTACATATCGTGATATATATTGTGTATTGTAGAAAAGCCTTCAATGTTATATCACCCACCCATATGATATAGTATGTATATAATTCATAGAGGAAAAAATAAGTAATAAAGCATGCTATTTTATGATATTTGTATTGTTTTACCATCTTTTTCATGCGTTATACAGCAATTCAAATAATGATGGCCTTGAAATACACAGCTACTATGAGAACAATACAGTAAACAAATCACCATAATAAAGTGAATCAATATAACTCTTCACTATTAGCAGTGAGAAAAAAGATTCTGCAATTACCTCAAGGTCTGATTCCTAGAAATAGAATACCAAGCACCAAAAAAAGCAAACCTATGTCTTGTCCCTGAATTAGCATGCTTTGGCATGTCCAGATCCAGATTCAAACCATCTGATTCTAGTTGGACCTTGTACAATGTCACAGAAGCAGAGAAAACGAGGATGCAGCCATGAATCTAATTCACAGACTCGGGCCATGCTAGAGGACGTCCTGTCTCCTGCTGAGGCACTGCAAGCGCTCGCATGGTGTTAATGCATGACAGTAAGCTCCCATTCTTACTCAAGATGCTATCTGTGCTCTACTGCTTCACATACCCTTCCAGTACATAGCAGGTTAAGCCGTTTTACTGAAGAAATGAGAATTCACCAGCGAGAAAGGCCATGTGTGATGGGTTTTAAGTTCAGTCTGTTCTTGTCGAGAAAAAGGAAAAAATCAATCCTGGCATTTCAACATGAAAAGGGCAGCAGTTCCTTTTAAAACAACAACAACAACAACAACAAAAATTGTTAAAATGCTTCTATTTGAAGTTCAATCTTGATTAATTGTAAAAAAAGAAATGAGCATTTACTTAATGATAGGTCAAGGCAGTTGCTTGGCAACAGGTTAGTCAAACAGTATGAGAGCGAGAGAAAGCGAGAGAAAGAAAGCAAGAGAGCGAGAGAGAGAGAGATAGAGAGAAAGTGAGAGAGAGAGAGAGTTTGCAGTACTGTCCAATCAGGGCTATTAATATATGATTACTGGTTACTGAGCTGAAGCACTCCGTGCTTAAGACATGTCTAGAAGTATGGATGCAGATATGCTATAAACACCTCTGCTAGTCTCACCGGCACATATTTGAATGGAAAATGCAAATATGAGCGGAAATATGATTTATGACTGTTTTTCTCCAATCTTAAGCACTCCGTCAAAAATCTGACACTGACCACGCACACTGTGGAATGCTAAAGTCATATGGTGTTTCTATGACAACTTCGATTATTCCTTGCGCTCTGTAGGCGTTGAGAAATCCAATCTCGCTTCGGCATTCACTCTGACTTACAGGACCAGAAGGTGTGAGAATCATAGGGAATGGGGGAACAGGGTAATTCTTATGAGGACGTATACACTGAATTGCCAGTTTATTAGGTACACCCACCTCATATCTATTCTTAATGGTCGCAGGTGCATTTTCTAGGTGTACAATTACTGACTGTAGCCCATGTACTGCTATGTAAGGAATGAACCATGACTGGGTGTTCTGTTTCAAGAAAATATCCAATGGGGTGATGTGATGCGCCTCTGACTCCAGGTGGAGTTTGGGGCATGGTATTATTGGTAAGAGCTCCTGTTTGGTTTACTCCTGTTAAACCTCAGAAATGGCAATAGAATTTTTTTTTAACTTAATTAATGAAGGACACATGCTTTATCTTTTAATAGTTATGTTACATGTTGTGGAACATGAGCAACACAAGCTAGATCCTGTTATCACTTATGTTATAGCATGTTATAGCATATAAGCAATCATTCCCACATCAGCCTCTCTTTTTTTCCTCTCTTGAAATTATATAATAAGACAAAAAAAAAAATGCAACTTGTCATCTTACTGAAAAATTACAAAGCCTTCTGTGCAGTAGACTTTCTCATGTCTGGTAACTTTACAGCTTCAGCTAAAGCACTGATCCTGGAGACTCCTTCCGAAGGTGCTAAATAAACATCTCCTCACAGAACACTATCATTTCACATCAACAGTTATGTTATTAATCAAGTCCCTGTGTAGGTTTTTAGTACAGAAACGATAACATCAGAGCAAGTACATTAATGTAAACTTTGAAATTTTATACTTTAAAACTATAACATTATAATCAACACCTTCTGACCAACCAGAATCACAGTATTCAACTCCACTGTGGTATGCACACACCATTTATCAATGTCAATATTGATCGCACCTGTACAGTAGGTGTACCTGATAAACCTGGTGTTGGTGTATTTTTGGGTGTTTTCACACCTAGTTCATCTGAGCCCTCCAAATGCTCTTGAAGTGGTTCAACATGTATATGTGAACAAACCAAGTGATCTCAGATCCCCTTAAAAGGACCCAAAAGTGAACCGTACTCAGACCACCTCCGGAGGCGAGTGCAAACTGAGATCAGTTCGTTTGTGGGTCCGTTTGTGGTTCGATTTCTTTGTGATATGTGAAAGCAATGAGGTCCCGGTCCCCTTTGCGTTTCGTTTCGACATGTGTACCTAGAGGCTTGCCGTACCTGCAGCCATGTTCCCTCACTGCTGAAAACAACACAAAACCTTTCACCATGTCAGGTCTCTGGGTTGGATGTCAGAAGGAGAGCTGTGTACTTCTTGAAATTTGGAAAGAGGATTGCATTAAACGCCAACTACTGTCAACACATAAGAACATAAAAGTGTTTCTTTTGTTTTATCAAAAAATGAAGGAAAGAGGCTATAACAGAACAGCACTACAATGCTGGGTAAAAAAACTACAACAGAAGTACGTAAGCACCCATGATAAAATGCGTCGAAGTGGAGAGTCCGCTGAAATGAAGGATTCCTGTCCCTTCTATGACGACTTGGATGAAATTTTGGGTGCAAGCTGGGGTCTGAGTTCTTCTGAAGTTGTGGTGTGAACAAGAAAGGGACTGAGATCACTTCATTTCTGAAGAGGACCAAAAAAAAGAACCGGGTTCTCTTTTGAGTCCACTATATTTGTGAACAAAAAAAAGGATTAAGGTCACTTTCGGCTGGTTCCCTTTCTGGTTCACTTTAAGTGAACTGGGTTTGGGTCTTTTAAAATGAACTATATGTGAAAATACCCTTTAACACCCCTTTTTTGACATACTGTTACATAATGACTGAACTATGGAGGAAGTGAACCTGCAGTTAAGTGCAGCAATTTAACTGTTTCTCAAATCACCTCAGTGAAGAACAAGCAAAGACTTGTGCAGAGGGAATTAGGAGCTCATACTGAAGATTATAAGGATATTTCCTGACGAGTGAAATTTCAAGATGTAATTCTCCTAAATTGTACTCAAAAGCAGCTGTGTTTTCTCACAATTAAGAAAATGTTCTTTGCCATAAAAAGAAAAGCACAGAAGCAGAATGGAGGCATGTCAGTGTAGAATATGGCTCCGAGTGCTATGGACGGAGAGAGGCTTCACCATAGACAGGGAATGCAGCAGGCAGGATAATGAAGAACTGTATGCCCTGTTTCCCTAATCAACTGTCTCTGGCCTCAATGTGTCCATCACTTTGCCTCAGTTACTGTTATGAAAAGAGGAAATGCAATAAATGGCAACTTGGCAACTTACCACGCAAACATCCTGCAGACAAAGAAATAATTAGATGGAAATTATGTCCAAGCCTAATGCCCTAACTGTTTATAGCCATATCCACGTAAAGCAATAAAGCCATATAACGCTGTTTGAGAAGTATGAGCAAGTCAAACCTAAGAGTACTTTTCAGTATGTTGTTTTTAAAGTCCAGTCAGGAAGTGTGCAACATTTCAACATCAACTGAAGGGACAGCAGCTGTTTCAGTTGCAAAAACAGCAAACGTGACGTGCATAGAGCTGTTTAATTCTCGAATCTGATTGGTCAGAAGATGTTGATTAGTCTTCTATAACAGCACGGCTCTAGTGGGTTTCACACTGGGCATGTTTGCTGTGGTCTGAATTCACGTCGTCCCCCGCAGCAGACTCGCCTGATTTTATTGAACTACTGTGTATTTGTGTTCATCCTACCTTATCACAAATGCTCATGGAGAACACAATGCAATTTTTAAAAAATTAGTTATTCGTTTAAATTAGTTTGCTGCTATTATGAGCAGCACTGGACTTCTTCTGTATCCCTTGCCACTCATGGTACACGTACGTTGTGGAAACTAATGATGTCTTCATCGGCTAAAAGACATGTGCAGGTTACTTTACTTCCTGAACAACGAGTTGCATTTACATACACAGGAATTGTGGCACAGTTCTAGTGCAACCCAAACTCAGACCCCCTCCTATATGTAGTCTCGGGCTCGTTTCTGCATTGCGCTTCATGTCTGCATGACAGCTTCAACATGAGTAGTTTTTCATGCAAACCGTGCTGTGTTTCAGACTAAACTGCCAGTGTGAAAGCCTCCTCTGAGAGTAGTGCTAGCTGTAATTCAAATCCCAGGTTTATATTAACTCACTTATTCGTTTCAGTTACAGTTAATTCAAAGGGACATAGATGCTGGATGTGTTACATAATTTAAGACTAATAAACAAATAAAATTTTAGTGTTAAGTGTTGAACGAACAATTGTTAAATGTTGAAGCTTTGTGAGAAGAGACATTTATCTAATATATATGGAAGGAGTCCATAAATGCGCTTTCTTGGTTAAAAAAAAAAAGAAAGAAAAAAAGATAAGCTATGTTAGGGGATGACTGTTTCAGCTGCTATAAGTGATAACAGGAACTAACTTTTTATCATGGATGTTCCACAACATTAAACCTAACTATATGTGGGTAAAAAGTACAACATGTTGTTCTTTAGTAATGAAATTCATGAAAAAATTGTAAAACGCTGGCAAATATTTGTAGTGTAAGAGGAATAAAAAACCCTCAGGATGTGCTGCTATAGGCAAATAATCAACTACTTAAATGGTAATGGTAATCAGGCTGCATCACACCACACCGCTTTGATTATTTTCCTATAGCCGCACACACCCAAGTGTTTTACGTATTAGACATTGCATATGAATTGGGAAGAGCAATATAGGTGATGGGCAATGGGAACACAAAGAATTGACTTTTGCAACTAAGAGATATCAAGAGAAACAACACATCCCACTGCTTCATTACTGTGAAGGCAAAGCAAGATCATCGGAGTGTAAACCTTGCCCTGTTTTTCTAGCACTCCTGGAGAGAGTTTAACCAACAGCCGTGAGGTTTAATACACTTTTCTCTCTTCCTACTGAGCCAAGCACACTGAGTGCAGTTTGTCTTAACAGAAAAAATACATATAAAAGCATTTGGATTACAGCAAATCTGCTTCAGCTTGAAAAACAAAACAAGACATGCTGGTAGTGACTTAGCTGGCTACATTTCTATTTACACAGGTTTAAAAAAAAAAAAATGCTATGACGAGTCTTACATGCTCTCGCAGAAGCGGGTCAGGGTGCTCGGTTTCTCTTGATTGCGTCTCTGTCGAAACCAGCGCTGGATTGTTCTCACGTCCCAGTCCAGCTGCTTTGACAAGCCCTCTAACCTCTTTTCATCAGGATGCTGAGAGACAAAACAATACACGTCAGACACTGAGCAGCACTGGCATACAACCATTCAGAACTATGCCATGTATTAGCTTCAACCTAGCAGGGTTTAGTTTTGATTAAACCTCATAACCTGACATGATAATAATGACACAGTATGTTAGTACGAAAATTAATACAATGAACTAATTATATAATTCAAAAATTATGTTATGAAGCATTTTAATTTTTAAAGTACAATAAAACTAGCACAGGTACCCGAGTCTGCAGGTATCTTCACTAAATTTAACACTTAAAAATACCCAGAACTGTTTTATTGTCATCTGAAATGTAATTTAAACATTTGACCAAATTTGCTGTAGCTATGTACCAGATGTACCAAACATACTAGGTACAATACCAATGCAGATCAAAATGTAATAAAATTGTCTACTAGCGTTTATTCTACAACAAGAACAAATAAATAAAATCACAAATCCCCTGTAGAAGTCACATCACCAAGGTGTGTTTTTAAAAAAAGGCTCACAACAGAGTATGCAGTAGGCTCCTGAATCACTAACAAACAATTCTCCTGCCATTTTTGGCCGAATTTCCCCGAACTGACGTGTCTCTATGTTTGTTAGCTCGACAGCTGGTGGCTAATGCTAGTCTTGTGCGAATGACCCCATGAGAGTGGAGAACTGGAGAGCATCAGACAACCTGCGATATATAGGATTGGCGTCATAATTACATAAGATTAACTCTTTCTCACATTTAGGCCATGCATAAAACATTATTCAGACATACACTATATGGCCAAAAGAATGTGGACACCTGACCATCACACCTATATATGAGATTGTTGGACATCCCATTCCAAAACCATGAGCATTAACCTGGATTTCGCCCCTTCCTTTGTGGCTGTAACAGCCTCCACTCTTCTGGGAAAGCTTTCTACAAGATTTTGGAGTGTGTTTATGGGAATCTGTGTCCATTCAGACAAAAGAACATTTGTGAGGTCAGGCACTGATGTCGGATGATGTTGGCCTGGCTCACAATCGATGTTTCAATTCACCCCAAAGATGTTCAGTGAGGTTAAGGTCAGGACTTCACACCAACCTCATCAAACCAGGTCTTTATGGACCTTAATTTGTGCACAGGTGCACAGTCATGCTGGAACAGGAAATGGCCTTCCCCAAACTGTTGCCACAAAGTTGGAAGCATACAACTGTCTAAAAAGTCTTTGTATGCTGTAGCATTAACATTACCCTTCCCTGGATCTAAGGGGCCCAACCCCTGCAAAACAACCCCAGATCATTATCCCTCCAACAAACTTTGCCCTAAGGCACTATGCATTCTGGTAGGTAGTGTTCTCCTGGCATCCGCCAAACACAGATTTGTCCATCAGTCTGCCAGATAGTGAAGCATGATTCATCACTCCAGAGAACATGTTTCCACGGCTCCAGTCCAGTGGTGGCATGCTTTACACCACTCCAGCCGACGCTGGGCATTGTGCGTGGTGATCTGAGACTTGTGTGAAGCTGCACAGCCATGTTAACCCATTTGATGAAGCTCCTGAAGCACAGTTCTTGTGCTGATGTTGCTTCCAGAGGCAGTTTGGAACTATATAGTGAGTGATGGAACAGCAGATAGGCGACTTCAGCACACAGCAGCCCTGCTCTGCAACCTTGCGTGGTCTACCACTGCATGGCTGAGCTGCTGTTGCTCCTAAACGCTTTCATTTCCAATAACACTTACAGTTGACTGGGGAAGATCTAGCAGGGCAGACATTTCTGACTTCAGGCAAAGTTGGCCTCCTAATGACAGTGTCATGTTTAAAGTCACTGAGCTCTTCAGTACAACCCATTCTACTGCCAGTGTTTATATCTGGAGATTGCATGGCTATGTGCTTGATTTTATGCACCTGTTAGCAATGGGTGTGGCTGAAACACCTGAAATCAGTAATTAGGAGGGGTGTCCATATACTTTCAGTCATATAGTGCAGGGCTCGACAGTGAGAGCATTTCCCTCTCATTTGTGACTACAAATAGATGTGTGTGAACTGTAAAAGCTATTTGGGACACGTGTGTGAATAAAAAACACTACAAAATTCAGCCCAAGCAGCCTCTATTTTTTTCCTCAACAAAAAGGTTGATAACACAACAAAGACCGCGGTCACTGTGCTGAACCAATGTTGTCAGTTGAAAATAAATAAATAAATAAATAAATAAATCACGTGATCCACTCGTCAGCTCAAAGGGCGCTCTAATGAGCTACACAGATAGCTAAAGTGATGTTGATTTCTGTTTACACTGGAAAGAGCTTTTGTTTGGATTATATAGATGGGATAACATAGAACAGAAAAACAAAGTATATTTAATTAATCTGTTGATTTTGCTGGCAAAATTCTACATACATAAATGCACATTTTTTCTTTAATTATTAGGCGTATGTGTAATACCCCTGACTACTTTACACTATTTATTTATTCTTTCTTTTCTTGTTTCTGTTTTTTCAATGTATGGTTGTACATTTGATACGCCACTGTATTGCTGATATATTTTTGTACTGTTGTTAACATTTAAAAAAATAATAATACAGTACATAGATAGCTAAAGTTAGCTAGCAACATAATGCAAAGTATGAAGCCTATTAGTCATTATTTCAAAAGCCCAAGTATGACAGAAACTGAAGATTCGCCTGAAGCAATTGACGCTGAGGAAGGTAACGAAGTAACGTTAACTGAAGCCCCGGCGGCGATACCAGTTCATCCTCCACCTCCGGTAGGAAATACAGTTTTAACCCGTAGGGGCAGAGAACATTCCCATGGCTCAGAGGACAATTAAAGTGGGCCACTCGGAGTTTGTTATGGGCAACTCTCACCTTAAACGGGATACCGTACAGAAACACAGTAAATCTACAGTAAAAACTAAGACTAAAATCATGCACAGTGTGTGTTTTTGGCATTTAGATCTAGGAAAAACTATTTTATTATATACATGTTTCTACCGTTTGTACAATTTAAAGCAGTTTAAAGTATAGATAATTATAAAATGCATAATAATTACATAATTATTAAATAAATAAAGTTTGAAGCAGAAATATATATTTTTTAAAAAACTACTGTACTTTTTGCATTCAAATAAATTAAATAATTTTGCTTGTAAAGGTCTCCTTGTATTCCTTTAATAAGTAAAAGCACATTATTTGATAAATTTTCATTGTGCCCCTAAAGTTCTTTATGCGCTCCTAAATTTCACAACTTAGGAGCACCTTGGGAAAAAAGTAAGCGTCGAGCCTTGTAGTGTATTTGTAAATGTAATATCAGTGGGACACAAATGACAGCCTAATCATGGAATCATCCTTCTACATACTGATTGTGTGCTCTGTGTGTGTGTGTGTGTGTGTGTGTGCGTGTGTGTGTGTGTGTTTACACGCTGCTAGACAGTCAGCCTAGGAATAATGTCAGTAACAGGCTTGAACACTTCTGTCGTATTTCTGAGACATGTTCCAACTGGACCACTTTGGGATCACTTGCTCACATAAAACAAAATACCTCTCACTCAGCACACAGACCCACATTTCTAATGCTACACACAGAGCAACACAGCCCAGGACCTACGCTCTTAATGAGTGATAAATTGCTATACTGGGTGTGTCCCAGAACCACAAGTAGTAAAAATGTGTCTGAGAAGCTATGCTGTGAGTGATCGAATCAATCTCAATAGTATCTGTTCCATCATCATGCGGATGTTACGAAACCAAATGGTTTTTGTTTGCCGGTATGTAAAAACAACTCCACCCAATGATTCCTGTCTTTCATTTAAAATCGGAAACCACCTAGAAACCTCGTCATTCTGATAGAAAATGCTGTCGTTTCTCATTCTTTTTCTCCCTGGTGGATTTTGCTCAGCCAGATCCCTCAGCAGCCATCGCTGCACACTGTCTCATTAAAGCTCGATTTTATCTGAATAGTACTTTTAACGATAAATATTGTCACCAGGCAGAGTTACAGAAATCCAGATGTAAATCTAGATCCCTAATGAGCAACCCAGAGGTGACAATGTGAAGGGAAAAACTCCCCGAACTGACATAAGGAAGAAACGTTGAGAGGAAACAGACTCAAAAGGGAACCCGTCCTCTTCTGAGTGACATTAGACAGCACTTATTACAATATATATATGTGCAGGAGAGCAAATTCAAACAGTGCTAAGTGTGTTGAAAAGGTGGTCAGTATGAGTAGGGCTGGAACGACACGTCAACTACGCAAATTCGTCGTGTTTACATTCATTCCAAATGATTGCGGCTTCGGCTCCCGGTCATGCCGATAATCAGGAGCTATGCCAAACATCCAGAAGTCGATCAAAAGTGTGGGAATTTTTTTAAAAATAGAGACCGAATAAAATGGTGCTCTGCAGACTGTGTAAAATTGAAATGGCATACCACAGCACCGCAACGGCTATGCATAAAAATCTCAAAAGAAAACATCCTGGGACTCTCCAAACTCAAAATGACGAGACGACAGCGTAAGTATTTGAACTATTACAGTAAGTTCTCACACAACACTAGAATGTAAGCCATATTGTGTGCTTAATACGGTTGCGTTCATACAGCATTCTGTTTTTTCAGCATTCATTCCGCACTTGGTTACAAAACATGTGGTTGGTTATTTAAAATATCCGATGGATGAACTTAAGGGTGGCCGAGCTAACGATTTTGTATCATCAATGATCCACAATTACATTTTCATTGCTTATCCATCCATTTTCTATACCGCTTATCCTTCAGGGGAACCTGGAGCCTATCCCAGGCATCGGGCACAAGGACACCCTTGACAGGGTGCCAATCCATACACTACAGACACTTTGGACATGCCAATCAGCCTACAGCACATGTCTTTATACTGGGGGAGGAAACCGGAGTACCCGGAGGAAACCCCCGCAGCACGGGGAGAACATGCAAACTCCGGAGAGCATGCAAATTCCACACACACGGGGCCACGGCAGGAATCGAACCCCCAACCCTGGCGGTGTGAGGCGAACGTGCTAACCACTAAACCACCATGCGCCACCATAAAAATGTTAAATCTAGGGCTGGGCAGAATGTCGAAACAGTAAATAAAGAGCGGGGTGTGCTTCATACTAAAAAGAGTTATTAAAATCTCAATAAACAGTGAAAGAGAAGTCTATCCGTTACTCGCACGCTGAGAACTGATAGGCTTTTTGTGCCCATGTGTACAGAAAGCCAGCTGGCAGCGTGGAGTACCGAACAAACTTCTCTTTTGTGGATATGTGCAAATATATGAGAGATGCTACTCGTGTCAGGTATTCTTGCCGTGTATTCTTGCCGTACATTAAAATCAATATTAATTGATTATGAAAATCGTTGTCATCGAATCTCATTATCAGGTAATCGGTCTGCGGGTGGTACGGGGTGCGTTTACTCACGACGTTACTATACTGAAACACGCATCAGAGAGTAAATACTAAAGTTGTGTCCCAAATGACGTACTATACACTTACACTATGCAATGCGTACTCTACAGTCTAGTGTATGGATTTTAGAAAGGTAGTATCAAATGGAACACTAATGGGTTTTTTACTAACAGGATGTATAAGCTGTTTCCCAGTCTGTGACACATGGTGTCATACGCACTTAATGTGATGCCGCTAGCTTTAGCGGATATCCAGAGTTACCGACAATGACTGTCACCGTTACCTTTTATCCCCCACATGACCCCAGTCCCCATCAGACAGAGGTGTAATCGTCAAGTGAATGAGGAAGAAAGTGTGTGACCTCCAAGTCCTTTAAGGCGGGGGGGGCGGGGGGGCATTTTATATTAAACACCACTGTGAACATCCAACTTTATAACTTTATAGTGTAACTTCTGTCATTTATTATAACGGAAGTGAAATGTTAGTATCGAGGCCGCGTTGCTCCTCACTTGTGGTGTAGACGTGCTGATAAACAGTGTAGCGATCTATAATGTCTATAATATAATATCTATAATATCTATAAGATCTATAATGTCTAATAAAACACTATGATCAAAAGTAAACACAAGTAAAACACTATGTCTAAAGGCAGTGAGTAACAGAAAACACAAGGTGCAGTGAAAGTGAGATTTTATTATTCATTTAGAACTGTAGTTTAATTCTGTGCTTTTTGTGCATTTCATAAAAAGTAATGCATAAATACTATTATATAATATAAAGTAATATAAGTATTTATGCATTATTTTTTATGGATGCACAAAAATGATGGACAGTGTTTATAAAGACAGGGAACAGGAAAACACTGCACTTGCGAACAGGAACACACCACTACAGTTGGACTAAAAGGGTCTGTTATGGTAACGTCCCTCCTGAACTATAACAATCCAACTGTATCAGACAGCATGAGAGGAGGATGGGGGAGTGTGGGTGACAGGAAAGCCTGGGTGCTTCCTGTTTCAGTGTGCTTTGGAGAACGTGGCCCCGTCCTGAACTAGTTTTCAAGCAATGCTTTTCTGTTACTGAAGTGGCACAAAATTGTGTTGTGTGAATAATCATATTGAAGAAATTCTGAAGTCAACCCCCTTAGATACTAGCAACTATTTGTGAATGCGTCCTTCCCTGAATCACTGAATCACTCAGGCTTATATTTCATTCAGACTGCTGCTGTGTTACTGAGCACATTTACATAACTTCTATTACTCACAAGTGCCACGGTCATAAATACTGCCCTGAGCTACACAGAAATCAATGAACCACTGTGCCACTAAATCCACTGTACACAAACACACGTTTGCGCAAATACACACACACACACACACACACACACACACACACACACACACACACACACAAAGAGATTAAGATGAGATGACTGAGAAGTAATACGGCTGTATTAATGTTATGCAATAAACTACAGTGGAACATCTATCTGCACGCGTGATAATAGCTATTATGAACGGAATTAGGACTGTCTCAATATAAAGCACTAAAGTGTTTGTCTGGTATTCTTCACAATGTTCCTGAAGTTACATCTGTTGGTCTGTGAAGTCAGAACTTTAGCTGTCTGCTTGGCCTCAACATAATTTAATTTGGCTTCATGTCCATAAGCAGACTGAGGTTTGGCTGGAACAATAGCCTGCACTTGGGTGTCTGCGTGTGTGTGTGTGTGTCTTGGAGATTCTCTAACAGGTCAGGAGTTTAGACGGCTCGAGATGGAAAAAAAAAAACCCCCACAGATTTTCCACACTGACACAAAACCTTCAGACTGAAGTGGCTTTGAAGTCTAAAGTGATGTTAAAGTGTTTTTATCATCAGTGCTGATTAAACAGGGTGGACAGCATGAACCCTGGATAGAGTAGGTACCGAGATCCATTCTGAGGATGACGGTGAGAACAAGGAGACAAGAAGCCTGAGAAGGAAACATTTTAAATAGTTTTAGGTTGAGTCCATTTTGGACTGTGGAATCCACGGGTCAGTATTTTCTGGCAGACTTATGAGTGTGTTTTATTGCAGAATCACAAAAGAGCAATCCCTTAAAACCACTTCCATTAACCACATCTGTGACTTTATACCAGAGTGAAGTGGCTCACATAGCTTAAGTATTTATTAGGAAGTAGGCTTTCTGCTTTTCAAAGATATTTTGTTATACACATGATCAAGACAAACTGTCGTGAGAAAATAAATATTCCTGTGGTTTCGTATGAAATACTGTTTTTCATACAGTTCCTCAAGGTCTGGCTTGATTTCGCTTTCCCTCTCTCTCCGTCCCGTTAGAATCCAACAGGAAATCATACAGCTGAGGTGCGAGACAATAAATAAATGCCCAGCTTCGAAATTCACAGCTCTAAATTCACAGAGCATTACAGATGCATAATATTTCTAACATTTCATTTCTTTGTATATTGATGCCAAATAAATGCAGTTTGTTTTAAAGTCATAACGAGATCCAACAATCATTCTCAAGCTGTCATAAGGGCGACATAAATACGCCCAAAGCCACATTACTTTTATGCTTTATGTATAAATCGGTGCTATTCGATTACAGGACTTCACCAATGCCATGCCCTCTGTATAAGCCATATTATATAACAGTGGAAAGGAAACTGTGGGCTGTTTCCAGGCTCAGATGAAACTATAATTATAACAAATCTGTTGTCTGTGGAAACTGTAATTGAGTGGAAACTCAATTAGAATGGCTATTACATCTGAGCATCATGGATGCATATAGCCTGCATCTTATGATACAATCAGCACTAGCTTTTTTATTCATTAATAATTCATGAAGGAAATCATATTAATGAAATAATGATGGTTATAATTAGAAATTATGTTCTTTTTGCAACATGCAATCTGGCCAGTAATGCTAAATCCTGTTAGAGATGTCCGACCAGGCATCCCAAACTCTCTGAATAATTAGCAGATTAGCAACTAAATTGAAATTACAATATCAATTACCAACCCAACACTTCTAATTGAAATTCTAATATGACTAAGCATTTCCTCTACAGAATACAGCATTTATAAAGAAACGTGACCCAAAAGTCACAGACTGAAACATTTCGGTACTGCAGATTAATTTGGTGCCTATTTTTGATACATTTAATTTTTGACACAAATTACATCATAACAGATTATTAAAGCTATTCATACCACTTTTTCCATACCGCTTATCATACACAGGGTCGTGGGGGAGCCTGGAGCCTATTTTAGGGAACTCGGGGCACAGGGCGGGGGACACCCTGGACCGGGTGCTAACCCATCGCAGGCACAATCGTACACAAATTCCAAGTCTGTCTGGTCTTTGATGCACAGAGACGCATGATGTCACAAAGCCTAGAGTCCGGCTGTACTTCGTAAAAGTAGATGAGCAGTTCCTGCTGCAATAAATGCCTTAACCTCGTTACTGCTCTGTTGCTGCCAGAGATTAAACAGTCCAGGCGAAACGCCACACACAAACACAGAAACAAATGTTTTTGGTGATGAAATATCAGCAGGTAAAGTAACAGTTTACTGATCAGCTTTTCTGATTTTTGTAAGAGAATGTTAGCTACTATTAAGTTTGTTAGTGTGTGAACATATTTGCATTCAGCAGTTAGCACATGAAGTAGCATTTATTAGTCGGCTAGCATTCAGTCCCCCATATCAAACCATACACATACATTTTCATTTATTCTCTATGGGTTTCATTAATTATAAATGTTGTAGATTAGTTCTGTTAGATGTAGTTCTTCTCAAGCTAATGTGGTTGTCCACTATGAAAACACACCTACGAAAAGAAAAGTCAAGGACGAAAACAACAAAAAAAGATTTTCAAAACACATCCAGGCCTAGACGTGACTATACAAATGCTACCAATAACCAACAATATAGCTGCTACTAATAACACAGCTGCTGAAGTAGGGGAGAATATTATAGCTTTATAGATATTTATTGCATGTCATAAATCCTCTGAGGTAAAACATACAAGCCTACATCGAACATCTCAGCCTTTTCTTAGTGTTATAGAGTGAATCAGATGAACAATCATTAATAGGACCTTAGTAATCTCAGTTCGGAGCTGTGTGTACTCAGTCTGGCTACTCATTAATCAACTATAGCTGAAAACAACACACACACACACACACACACACACACACTTAAACACACATACAGAGTAAAGAGTGTTATAGCAGTGTATTAACATGGCTGCTCTGATAGTGCACACAGACTTCTAACAGGTGATATGTGAATGAGTCAGATCGTTTTTCGCTAGGGAGTATAAAGTGATGTCACTGATGACTTGTGCGGGGTGATGTCACTGGACAGAGACATAATAGAAAGAACCTGGACATCTGGATGAGTCTAGAGGCTGCATTTAATTACATTACCGTAAGGACAGTGTCTTCTCTGTTGGACATGACACATGATACCTCGCAAGTGGACACACACACACACACACACACACACACACACACACACATTGATGACAAGCTTTGCACAAAATCTACACTATTAATGAAATAAGATGAGAAGGGGAGAGGACATGTAACAGAGTAACAGCAGGTGTAAGACCGAAATACAGATTCCTGACACTCTCTCTGAATAGAAGAAACTGAATTTACAAAGTGGTGTGTGTGTGTGTGTGTGTGTGTGTGTGTGTGTGTGTGTGTTTGCTATTTTAAAGGCATTATAAGAATGTTTTCAAATTCGATAGCTTTAAAAGCTACTACTGTAAGTCACCACATGAGAATTCAGATATTGCCCAACCCTGGTCCTACCATAAGTGAATTTCCTCTTGCATGATAACAAACAGGATGCAATGGGATTTAATGATGACAAATCCAGTTTGAATCAGTTGCTTGCTAATGATTGCAAAAGAACATAATAAACGTAAATGAACAGTGACATTAAAGTCCATGTTCAAACTGGAGTTTACAGGCCCAGCACAGTGATCAAACCCTAGAGCACAAACACAGGCCTGGGAATAGACAAGTACAACAACAAAAAAAAAAAAAAAAACCCAATTATTTTGTGTTTTTTAGGAGAAGGATACAAACCCCATTAGCTAACCTTGTTGTACTGGATATTATTGATTGCAATTACACAACTGCTCCGACTCCTCCTTCTACTTATCTGTCGATTTCAAACCCCAGCAAAGAGACGTGCTGAAACCATTACAGGCCATTATACATCATCATTTAAGTCCACGTTCACTTTGAAAACTGCAACAACCAAATCATTTAGATTTTTAGCTGGTTAAAAGCTCCGACTCATCAGTCTTTATTCATTAAAGTTTTAAACGATCAATACTGAACATGGACAGAGTGTTCGCAAATTGTTGTTTTTATTCAATTTTAATTTGGCTTAACATATTGATAAAAATCTGAGAACGACATTTTAGTTAACCATGATCTGTGCTGATATTATCATCTTCATTACATGTATAATAATGACAACAACAACAACAACAACAACAAAGCTGTAGTACACTGCTTCTAAAAATCTTCGCACTATCCAGAATTTACAGCAGAGCTGTAGCATCACGACCACCACTGTCTCAAGCGCGTGAGCTCTCATCTCACAGTGCTTTACAAAATCCGACGAGGCAGCAGCCATTTTCCCCTTCTGAAGGAGAGATACTACATGCATTCCGGTTTCTACAGTAATGCATTAATAAAATAAAAAAAAACATATTATAAATCAGTATAATAAATGGCATTTTCTACAGGGCATTCAGTTTAATAGTATCTGTTAGCTCTTCTTTCTCTTAGAAACATCCTATTCTAATTTCAGAGCCTAGGTTATTGGTGTTCATCAACAGAACATGTTAAATACAGTTTAAAAAAAAAAAGAAAAAGAAAAATGATAGACTTTGATTGTGGCCCTACCTACGGGGTCACCCAAAAATGCTAATGTGTCCTGGGCAGAATTTGATTTGCCACCG
Organism: Stegophilus panzeri; assembly: GCA_024331685.1. Taxonomy (NCBI): domain Eukaryota; kingdom Metazoa; phylum Chordata; class Actinopteri; order Siluriformes; family Trichomycteridae; genus Stegophilus; species Stegophilus panzeri. Next base: position 9,700,106 of record JANDJT010000199.1, on the reverse strand, counting down.
CTGGTCTAACTCAAACCCCCAGCACTGTGAATTTGTTTTTAGTGATATTCCTTTTTTCCTTCCTTCTGCTACATCCTTATAAATTAGAGCATGTTTTATGTTGTATGTACTGTATATGACACATAAATAAAGGGAAGGAGATCTCGTGCCTAATTTTCTCAGGTGCATTTAAATTATAGCTGATTTCACCTGACAGTTTTACATTTATGGCATTTGACAGATGCCCTTATCCAGAGTGACTTACATTTATCTCATTTACACAGCTGAGCAGTTGAGGGTTAAGGGCCTTGCTCAAGGTCCCAGCAGTAGCAGTGCTGGGATTTGAACTCATGACCAAGGTCTTAACCACTGAGCTACCACTGCCCCTGTTTTATGAGTCAGTTTTTATAGATATATACCAATTAGCCATAACATTAAAACCACCTGCCTAATATCGTGTAGCACCCTTGTGCCACCAAGACATTAACTTGTTTGTCCGGCAAATCCAGCATTGAGATCTGGGGAATTTGGAGACCACGTCGACACCTTGAACTCTTTGTCATGTTCCTCAACCAGTTCCTGAACAATATTTGCAGTGTGGCAGGGCACATCATCCTGCTGAAAGAGGTCACTGCCATTAGGGAATACTGTTGCCATAAAGGGACATCCTTCCTTGGAACACATTTTTAGGTACTATAGCCACTGCATACCGGGAACAACCCACTGACCTGCCGTTTTGGAAATGCTCTGACCCAGTTGTCTAGCCATCATGATTTGGTCCTCGTCAAAGTCGTTCAGATCCTTACGCTTGCCCATTTTTCCTGCTTCCAACGCATCAACTTCGAGAAATGACTGTTCACTTGCTCCCTAATATATCGAATGTAGATACCCTGTGATGGACTGGTGGCCAACCAAGGATGCATTCCCATGACCCTGACCAGGATAAGGTGGATACTGTAGATGAATGAATGAGTATTTGCATAGTTGAATTGCAACTATGTGAACAACCTAGTTATTCTGCAACATTATTATTATTATTAACATTATCATCAACATATTCCGCACAGGAATAATAATAATAATAATAATAATAATAATAATAATAATAATAATAATAATATGGAATGCGGTGATGCAGTACTGACACATGAAAAACTTACATTTTGTATTAATTCAACCACCACATAAACGGCAATATGTACAGGATCTCTGCAGGGCAGAGAATGATCCACTGCACAAGCAGAGGGGCTAAAGTCAATATTTTCCAACCCCAATGAAGGTACTAAAAGAAAGCATGACTACTACCTAAACAGTGTGACGTAACGGACAGGGAAAAACCCATGAATTTCACAACACTGAATGGGCAGCCTGCCATGGAAAACATATGTCCCTCATACCCACCAACTCTAGTCTCATTATAAGAAAATTCACTGAAACCACCCTTTAGTGGGATTTAGAGTTCAACCTCTAAAGGCAGGTCCAGCTTTTGTAATGGCAAGCAATCTTATGTACAGCAGAGAGGTTCTAATCCAAACTACTCTGATAAAGCATGGGAAGAATGTGCACCAGTTTTTTGCTTTAAAGTGACGTGGCTTTGTTTGCGAATAGTAAAGGTCAGAAAGAACAGCCCCAGACTAGTTAGTTTAGCATCAGAGTCAGACCACGATCTGTCAAACAACCACCACAGCTCATTTAGCAGCTGCTAAACCTAGAGGTTTCCTTTCAATGATGTATTTACTCAGAATAAATTCATAAGGCTTTTCTATTTAGTGGTTAGCAGTACCAGAACAGCATCACTTCCCCTCAATATAGAACATTATATGATGTGGGACTTGATATTGCTGGACATTTGATCAGGAATACAACTCTGCTCTCATGGATAGCAAACAATTGCAAACAACACAGGTTTATCCAAAAAATATATCTGTGTTAAATATAGGTGTGCAACAATTATTGGCACCCCTATGAATTCATATGAGAAAAATATATCTGAAGTATATTCCCATGCTATATCCATGCTAATGCTAACGTTAGCGGTGCACCCTTACACTACTTCCTGTCACATTATATTTACATTTATTCATTTAGCAGACGCTTTTATCCAAAGCGACTTACAAATGAGGAAATACAAGCAATTTACACGGTTTACGTTCAGAGATAGCAACATTGCTATCTAGCGGTTGGGGGTTTAAACACAACACAAAATGAGCCACTGCCACAAATCTTTGGACGTCAACTATTAATAAAAAAAAAAAAAAAAAAGCGATACAGTGTTTTTGAGAATCAATGCAGTATCGCAAAACATAATACCGTGATACTTAAGTGTATTGATATTTCCTTATAATCCTAATTGCTACCTCACAGTCTTGGGTTTGATCTTGAGCTTGGGTTACTGTCTGTGTGGAGTTTCACATGCTCTCTCTGGCCCTGTTTACACTAGTGCATTTTTGTTTTAAAACAGTGTTTTAAAATGAAATGATCCTCATCCACACTGGCGTTTCCGCCGTGTTTCAGAAATTATCTCCGTCCACACTACACGACCGAATACGCAGGTCACATGACTATTCATGCACACTGCGCATACAAGTGTAAACAGGGAGTTGGTTGCTAGTCCAAACCGGCGGTCCATGTAGGGCTTACGGCGCTTGAAATGAGATTTGTTGCCAATTGCTCTGATCATAGCTTGCCTCTTGAGCATGTAGGCAGCTGCAGTATTACAAAATAAAGAATTTAACTGCACAATGGCTGCTAGAATGACAACAAAGCCAGCAAAGCTTGAGGTTCAGTCTCCGTGTTGTTGTGTATACTATCAAGGTAGCGTAACGGTCATATGGTAAGGGCTTGACGAATCAGGGAAGGATACGCAATGATCCAGAAGACCCAATCAGGGAGCGAATGTGGGCAAAGCCATGCCTTCGTTTTCAAAAATCTTCATTTTTGTCTGTTTACACTGAAACGGGAGCCCGGAGTTTTCAAACTAAAACATGGTCTTCAGCGTTTCCAAAAGTCTCCGTTTTCGGGGGTCGAAAACGCCAACAGGCATAACCGTAGTGAAAGTTATGTGTTTTAAAACAAAAACGTACTAGTGTAAACAGGGCCTCTGTGTCTGTGTGGGTTTCCTCGAACTGAGGAAACCCCACTTAACTTTCCTCAACTTTTGCGAGTACATGTTAAACTCACAGCTATAGGTCACCAGAGTTTGTTAGTCCACAACTACAATTATGATTCACTAACTGTGATCCTGCACGCGTCAGCTGTTTCGGTTGATTTATTAAAGGCACACATCTAACACTACCATGTCTCCTATATTAAGTCTATGGGTCAACTTCATGAAGTGAAGGCAAAATACCCTCCCATCCTCCATGTTCCTGCACTGCAACACCCTCAGCAGGCCGGTCTCACAGAGGTCTTACAGTAATAGATGATCCAGCACAATGACCCGGACACAGGCAACACACAATACGTTTGTGTTCGCAGGCTTCTAGGCCCACAATCGAGCTCCATTCAGAAGAAGCCCTCCACAATCTCGCTTTTCTTCTTCTGACACAGAGACGTGTTTCACTCATTGTGTATTTACATGTTTCATGTTGGAGTGTATATGTGCATGTGAGCTATCCTCAGTCGCACACATTTTCTTAGCCCACTGAGGGTCTTCAGTATGGTCCTCACAGAGTAAATACATTACTCAACCAACTTACTGTGATCTGTTTACCCTACAGTACTTCTATGAAAGCTCAGGCCTAGCCAATAAGTGAAAGCAGAGCTGTGATGCTTTCAGTCTGGGGTTTGCTGTATCCACTCCATGACAATTCCAGTGCAAAATGTATCATCTGCCAATGCAGCACGAACCCCCGGTGCAGTAAAACAGACAGTCTGTTAAACAGTCCCCTCAGGATTTGCGATCACAGAAACGAATGCAAAATCTCTGCATTATTCGGAGGAGTTTGCGATTTTTCAAAATTACCGACGAAGATTTTCCGCAGAGTTGGGCCAAGACGCGTCATGTGACGTCATCACGACGTGCGTTCAGCCAAGACCCTCTTCGATTCACATGCGTCGAACATGAGTACAGCTAAAAAAGGTCTCATTTACCAACAAACATCACTGTGAAAGACCATGGAAAACTATTTTGTGCAAAAGTAATTTCGCCAATTCAAGTAGTTTTCCACAAATAAAGCACTCACGAAAAAAGCCGGAGCACAATCGAGCATTTTTGGCCGCAACAATCACAAAAAAAAATTATAAACAACTCCGTGAAATCCCATACAGACTGAATACAGAAGGTCATTAAAGATGTACTTTTTCCCCCTGACCCTGAAGTGTACCTTTGCCTCCGTGCTGTTCTGCAGCCTCTCTCTGGAGTTTGGGATGATAAATAAATCATCAAGTGTGTGTACGTGTGTGTGTGTGTGTGTGTGTGTTTCTCTACGTATTCCATTTCTCTGACAATAGCCCTGGATGGTGTCCATTTCTGTATCTTGGCAACCTGTTCGAGACATCTGAACCCCATACAGCACAACACATGGATATACACAGATGTGTAAATGATAAACTGTTACTTTTCTTGCCACTGAGAACCAATACACACCTCCATGCTAGTCCAGTTTAGTGTCCAATACAGGTCAGCGTGAACAAATGTTCCACACACACACACACTGTGGCAGGAATCCTAGTCAGTCGTCTTGGGTGCAATGTGAGTGGAGACGCAGGGTGGATTACATGACATGAATATATTTCAATATATACGTTTTCACAACTAAAACACAATAAAAAATAAAACAGTAGATTGCTAACAGCCTGCCTACAAAACAGTAACGCCTGTGAAAAACTCGATTATACTTTTATTTACTGTATAATGCAGCTACTTTTTAGTGAACATTCAGAACAAAATCATTATACATTACACATTTAGAAATCACTACATCTCTTATAAAGACTTCATCTCTTCACGAGTTCCTAGATCGTTTAATGGAGAGATATTCTTAGATATAATATTATAGATAATATATAATATAGATTAATATTATATCCACCATCATTTAGGAAAAGAAAGAGAAGTTGCCTATTATATACGAGTCAGAACAGGAGACATGGAGAAGGTCACTGAGATTAAACCAGTGAGGCTTGTAATCGTTTGTTATGTAAGAACTGGACATTGTAACCATTAACAACAGTATGTTGTAGTGGTGCTGATACCTTCTCATCAATCAGGAAGCCCAATGGAGTTGTGTGCAAGTCTTGTATTTCTCAACTAATGGCTTACTTTTGTTAAGGGAGAACATTGCTGCAAATCTTGACCAGTGGACCACCAACGTCTGGACTGGGTCAGAACACATGTGCACATACAGAGTTACCAGACAAACCAAACACAAACATTAGTCTACAGGACAGGTGCCGCTTCGCTGCCCTACAGTCTCACAGGAATCCAACAGTACCACTAATTATCACTAAAGACCAAAATAAGACCACAGCTTCCAGACATGCAAGAGCATGCCGAGAGATACAAACTCTGCCTTTAAGCTGGAAATATTCTCTGTTTATATTCCTCATGTTCAGATTTTGAGTGATGAAGCACAATAGGTTAACGAAGCACAGTTCTCGTGATCATTGTTATAATAAAGAAAAAGCCTTAGAGAGGATGCAGAACAGCACAGTGTCTTAGTGGTTAAGCACGTTTGCCTTGCACCTCCGGGGTTGGGGGTTCGATTCTCGCCCCTCCCTTCTGGAGTGTGCATGTTCTCCCCGTGCTTTGGGGGTTTCCTCCGGGTACTCTGGTTTCCTCCAAAGACAAAGACATGTGTTGTAGGCTGACTGGTGTAGTGTGTGAGTGTGTGTGAGATTATGCCCTGCGATGGATTGGTATCCCGAGTCCCCTGGGTTAGGATCCAGGCCCCCCACGACCCTGTGTAGGATAAACGGTATTTTCACTATACATTCATTCATCCTGATGCCCTAATGCTGGTTGCTGCTGCTGAGGATTTCCCCACATGGTGCAGCCTAAAGGTCATTGAGATTACTGAGGGTGGTACCACTGAAAAACTATAAGACAGTTATGGTATGATAGCTTTAGGACTGCAATTGCCACAAACAGTTTCACACTCAAGTCTCTATCAGTGAACAGTGGAGAAGTTAAAACTGTAATGAATTTTCCTGGTTACACAACTGTACTATTTGACCATGTAGTATTAGCACATTTATAGAAGGGATTTATTTATAATCGCACTCTGTTGTTACCCAGGTGAGGATGGGTTCCCTTTTGAGTCTGGTTCCTCTTGAGGTTTCTTCCTCATACCGTCTCAGGGAGTTTTTCCTCGCCACCGGCTTGCACATTAGGGATAAATTCACACACTTAAAATCTGTATCCTGTGTTTATATGTTTCTGTAAAGCTGCTTTGGGACAATATCCATTGTTAAAAGCGCTATACAAATAAAAGTGAATTGAATCTTCAGTAAGCGTGTTATCCTGCATGTTTTTTGGACAGTGGGAGGAAACTAGAGAACCCAGAGGAAACCCGTGTCAACACCAGAAACCTGGCTCAACCTGGATCGAACCAGGGATCCTGGAGCTGCACCACCACACTCTTACACTATACACTTTTGCTTTGCTTTTTAATACAGTAAAACACATCAAACTTATAGCTGTCCCTGGACAATCGTAACACACATATGTACACCTTGTACGGTCTTGTGCACTTTCTGTACTGTATGTAGAATACCTGACCTACATTAAGTATTGCAGTTTGTGTGTGGTGTGGAAATATGAACCAACAAAACGTGTTCGAAAAATGTTCTCGTACCCGAACAGAGTAAGGCACTGAGTGGATGGTGAAATAAACACTGATGAACATTACACACTGTAGGAGAAGGTAAAGACGTCACAGCTGCTCAAGGTAAAAAATAAATCTTGCGACTGCTGTGAAAAAGTTAACAGCAAGAACAGTTTATGTAAAATTACTGTGTGGCCAGGAATGACTTCACTCCCCAACACACCGGTCAATGAGAGAGAGTGAGAGACACAGAGAGAGAGAGAGAAAGAGAGAGAGTGAGCATGTGAGACAGAGAGAGAGTGAGAGAGAATGAGTTAGAGTGTGTGAGAGTGTGTGTGTGTGTGTGTGTGTGTGTGTGAGAGAGAGAGAGAGAGAGAGAGAGAGTGTGTGTGAGAGAGAGAGAGAGTGAGAGAGTGTGTGTGTGTGTGTGTGTGAGAGAGAGCGAGAGTGTGTGTGTGTGTGTGTGAGAGAGAGCGAGAGTGTGTGTGTGTGTGAGAGAGAGCGAGAGAGCGTGAGAGAGAGCGAGAGAGCGTGTGTGAGAGAGAGCGAGAGAGCGTGTGTGAGAGAGAGCGAGAGAGTGTGTGTGTGTGTGAGAGAGAGAGAGAGAGAGCGAGAGAGTGTGTGTGTGTGTGTGGGAGAGAGAGAGAGAGAG
>JANDJT010000199.1:9662559-9676815 GCA_024331685.1 Stegophilus panzeri | reverse complement strand
AGGACTGCAGATGTGGCCAGAGCAATAAACTGCAATGTCTGTAATGTAAGACGCCTGAGACAGTGCTACAGGGAGACCGGAAGGACAGCTGATCATCCTTGCAGTGGAAAATTACATGTAACCATGTGTCCCCCCCCCCGCCAGACGTGATCGAGAACTTGCAAATGTGTTGGTGGAAGAGTGGAGTAACATCTCACATCAAGAACTGACAAATCTGGTGCAGTCCATGAGGATGAGATGCTCTGTAATACTTAAAGCAGCTGGTGGACACCACATACTGACTGTTACTTTAGATATTTGCCCCTTTGTTCAGGGACTCATTATTCCATTTCTGTTTGTCAAATGTCTATGAAACTTGTTCAGTTTATGTCTCAGTTGTTAAATCTTGTTATGTTAATACAAATATTTGCACATGTTAAGAAATTTGCTGTATAAAAGCAGTTGAATGTGAGAGGACGATTCTTTTTTTTTTTGCTTAGATATATAGACATCAGTGAAGAGAAGCAGGCAGTGATAGCTGAGGCCCATCAGACACATACACTGCAGTCCAACAACCTCTGACATGTCTAGCTGTTACTGACACAAGGTATTTTATCAATGAGCCCTTTGTCCATTCAGACACACAAACATACATACACACAGTCTACGATTCATACGTTCATTACCAAAGTGATGAGCTCCAGATCCTTCAGGTAGGTTCTCTCCGTGGTGAGCAGCTCTTTGGCAATGAAGTAAGCCTTGTCCGTCGGAAACCTCTGTATCACATGATCACAAAATCATTGGTTTCAACAGCAGCGCAGCCACTTATAACCAAGTCCTACTGCCTAACGTTTAATCTCTCACTAATGTTTCTTTATGGCAAAGGCAGCCACGTCTGCACAAGAGCGCTGTGGTGTATGGAGCTAAGCGCCAGTTAGAGCAGATGCACAGCGCTGTGCCGTAAGGGATAATAGCCGACACCTGGCTCTTATTCTGATGTGACACCAAGGCAGATTTTAGAAGGTTTACTCTAATCTAGTAATACCTACTGCATTTGGTTAAAGTCATGGCAGAGAGTTGCATTTTCCAAAGTAGTTAAACAAAAAAAGCACATGTGCAAATTTTTGACACGACTCTTTATACTGAGTAAACAACAGAAAAACTTTACTTGACTCACATGGATTGGCAAAAGCATTATGAGGACAATTCTTTTTTTATAATGACATCATGAATTCCTCAGTAAATGGTATTTTGAGAAATTAGGCTGTAATTATGGTATTTAAAGAAATTACATTAAATGAAGCTGTAAATCTGTACGATTTTTCTTTTCAGAGGTCCCTTAACCCTGGGTTATATCTTACCAATATGTTCGTGAAGTTTACATTAAAAAGCAAAGTGCCACGGTTTTGGCCTGATCATGGATAAATACTGCAAAACCTTCGGAAAAGAGCAAGTATCCAGAACTATTTTTACTGCATTTCTCCAGTGTTGGAAAGTTGGATAAAATTATATGAAAACATCGCTCATGTCTGTCTCATCCTATAAACTTTTAATGTTACAGTTCACTGGGCGAGTTTAAAATTCGTGTTATAATTCACGTACTGACTCAGTTTATTGACACGTTACAATTGCCCTTAGGCTACCAGTATACTTGTGTTTTGAGTACACAGGGTTTGCTCAGTACAGGGAAATATATTCTACAGCTGTGGTAGCTGGAGATTAGGTGAAAATGTTTGCATGTTCCAGCATTATATATTAAATTAGCACTTAAAAATGGTGTTGTTCATGTCCTTTTCTTACTATATTACCTCCCCAGCAGAGTTTTTAGACTGATGGTATTTTTAGTCCGTGACCTAGTGAACCAGTATCAGGATGTGTTTATTGATAGAGACTTCAAAGCACTTCTATAAGTCGCTCAGGCTAAGAGCGTCTGCCAAATACCATAAATGTAAATATATTACAGAACTGCCGGAAACGGTGATTGTTCTCTCACCTTCCTCCTATTCTCCTCTTCATCATCGGTGCGCAGAGTGCCAGCGTCGTTCAGGAGCGGGGACGTGAGAGGCGATGGCTGCTGATCATCCGGGCTTGGACTCGCGCCGTTCAGCTCATGCGCATGGCGATGACCGTTCACCAGAGACATGGACAAACCTGGTACTTCTATGGCGGAGATAAAAAACCCAAATGGAAAGGGAGGAGAGAAAGAGAGAGGTCTAAACACTCAGACTTTCTCCAATCATTATATTATATAAGCATATATTAAAAGACTCCATGTGGCTCACTGTTCTTGTCACTCACTCTGTCTGCCTATAGAAATACAGACTTCATGTGCAAAACACGTGTATGTTGTGTGTATATGTTTGAATATATTTGAATATTTAGCAGTGTTTAAGTATACCCACTTACACTCCAGTCTCTTTCCCTAACACCCAAGAGAGTGAACTCAGTACTTGCCCAACAGCGCCTCCTGTGCTCCCTGTCTGCAGCGCAGCCATGTTAAATAAAACAGCCAAGAGAGCAGCTCGAGACAGCACACATACACACACTCATACACACTCATACACACACATCCCAATACAATGCAATGGTGGGGAGCCAAGACAACCTCCAGACAACCTACACATGCATCAAAAACAACATGCCAAATGTATGTATACACTGAATGTATATACATGCATTCATGAACACACAGCCTGACTCATGCACCAACAGCACACACGAACACAAGTCTGGGAAGGGAGGGGGCTACAATCTAGGATGATGGTGAAACAATCTTTAATAAAAGATTCTTGAGCCCAAATTCATAAAGGCCAACTTTATTGACACTAGAGCACAGCTGTATACAGTGTTATAGAGTTCAAATAGTTTTATAAAGAGAATAGAGATAAGAAAAATAAAACAGGGTTCAAAAGTCAGCAGCGAAAGCCAATAGAAAAAAACCCACAGATGCTGAATGAGTGAGTGTGTGAATTTGAAAGTGAGAGAATGAGCATGAGTGTGTGTGTGTATATATATTTGCAAGACATTACCCTCACACCAGAAAAATTTACAGTGACTGAGTTAAGGAAAAGAAAAATGCTCAAGGAGCAAAATTTAGTGGAAAAATGGTGTCACAGTTTCAATGTCACTTTAACATACATTCATATGGGAAACAGGAAGCAGTGCCTGAAATGACTGTGGTCTTTGCTTGACACATACAACAGGAAAAAGCAGTGAGAAAGGAAAGCATGCAGTTTAAGCCTTAGAAACCAGCATCAGAGTGTTACAAAGGCAAATCCCACAGCCATTCATTCCATCATCAAACAGTTGAGAAAATAAAATTAAATAACAGGAGCATTTATTGATCATAAATGACAGTGATGGAAATGACAAGCTCAAGCAGCTTTTGCCTGTGCAGGAACACACCCAGACCAAGTGGGAGCAGAAAGGAAACAGAACCCAACCTTTGAAATGAAAGATAAAGTACACAAAAAGTGCCAAGCTGGTTACTTTTGGTGAGAGTTGTACTTTTATCTTTTTTTTTTTTTTTTTTTTAAAAACAAGGAGTGTTTAGGAGAGTTGGAATAGGTGAACCAGATTAGGACTGATTACAGTGGGAACAAAAAGTCACAGAGAGGGAGTGGCAGGCAGGAACACAGCGGGACACCATTGTTAAGACAACATGACAGCGTAATGTGCTCTGCTCTTCTACTCTTGACACTGTCACTGGGTATTGACACTGTCACTGGTAGACTGCCATATTAATAAATGATAAATATTTCTAAAGACAAATCCGAATGCTAATAAGTCTTTATATTTTTTGAGGAACTAAGCACGTCTGGAACTGGGCTGAATGAGAACTACATGGTTTGTGGAGGAATTTCTGGTCCTACTACTCTGCAAGAACCATGATCGTTACGTAACAGAGGTTACACATATTGTGCAATGTCATTTCAGCACGTCATAGTACAGCAGCACAAAGAACGCACGTTTTTTTTGATTTGCGTAAATATGATTTTACGTTAATGGACAAAGTGGAATTCGTGCTTTCAGCAGTTTTATGACGCCTGACGCAAGTGGCATGCCTCTGCAAGCATATACATAATACTCTCTCAACACACAGAATCACAAAACTGCCCAGCTTCGCTGGAAACAAGGTGTGGTAATCACTTGTCAGATAAAAGAAGATTTTTAAAGTAGAAGGCATCAATGTTGTTCATTCTGTGAAGCTGTCAACCAATAAATGTTCAGAATGGCAACCCCGACTGAATGATTCCTGATCCACAGATAAACATACTAATGTAGAGAAGAAATGGGAAATGTTCTATGAAATTTGGACTAGGAACTAAAATTACCCTGCTTCCTCAAGTGGAAAGGTGCCTAAAGCTCCTTGAAAGGTTCATGCAGTGCAAATGTGTCTATATGGAAATACCAGAATTTCAGGCCTCTCTATTAAATCACTGCATTATACATTACTGAGTTATGATGCCCGCTGGTGCTAAACACTACACCGGTAAATGATGCATCACAGGACGTTTCTGCATATGCTGTACTAAATTAAGACCAACAGCTTATATAGAAAACTACTTGACAAAAGCAAAGCATGGTTTACAAGTACAAAAAAAACCATCACTATTAAACACGCACAATCAGGGATTAACAAGGGTCGCCTATCAGATATCAATCAAAAAGGGAGTGTTTGACTGAATGTTTTTGCTTTTTATCAAAACCCTATGTAAACTTCTCAGCCATTTCTGATTCGGCTTTAAATTAACGGATGGGAGTACATTAAATATTAAGAAAAGTTGCAAAACGAGCTACATTCCGATAGTGTTGTGTTTCACATTACAAACGTCATGTACAGATGGGTTCTATATAAAGAGTAACACTACAATCATTAAAAATAGGAAAGTTAATGGCAAAGACATTTCTTCTTTTAGTTTCCTAAACACAGCCTCATTCATGCTTCAAAAAAGTACTACGATTATTTAAAAAAAAGAGCTAAGTGCCACAATCAAATATTTGAAACATCATTCTTAACTTTAATGAAAATGCTAATCGGCTCAAAGACGCGAGTGTGATGTGCATTATTTTGTTTATAGAGAAATCATGTCTTTTGCTAGTGGAAACACATGAAGGCCTCTGGTGGAGTGGAAGAACTCCCAGACCATCACAATGAAGCCCGCTTACAAGCCCGCTTCATAAACACAAGAACGTCTGGCTTCACTGAACACGAATGACTCAAAACCAGTCGGTTCACTTATCTACAGTTTTAGTGAGAGGTCCAACAAAGGACTTGGCACTAAGTAAATGATTTGATCTCTTCAAAGATAGAGATACGTTTGCTATAATCACAGAACAATAACCATCAAGAGCAATATTGCTACTACAGAGAGACAGAGAGAGAGATCACTGTGCCAGCTATCGTTAGTGTACACTTCGCACTGAGTGGGCGTGTGACACATACCTGTACACACACAGGCTGCCTCAAGCATGAGAAATAAGTCCTTGTGCCAAGCATTTGCCCGTGTCATTCCTCCCAGAGCCTCCTAGACCACACACCGCTCAATTAACCTCTGAACTCTGCACTAACAGTTAAACACTTGTGCTCCTTCCTCATCACTGAAATCCACACCCCCTCCCTCACCATCCTCATCCAGCTGCAGGCTGCCGAATGACATCTTGTTTCTGGGTAGGTGAGAAACAGGGGAGGAGCTGTGCACCGCAGGGTTCACAAAGCCCAGCGACTGGCTGCAAGAGCCAATGGACTCCATCTCCTCCGAGTCACTGGTATCGGTACCACTGCTCGTAGAGCCATCAATCATCTGCATGGCACTATGGCGACGGTGTGGAGAGCCAGCACTGGCTTTGACTTGGCCAAGAGGTGAAAGGCCATTGGCCAGCATGCGGCGATCAAGAGCGGCCATTCTTTCAGCTCGTGGGAAAACGGGCCGCGATTGACTCAGGATGAGTGGGTCTGTCTCAGATCGGTTACCCACATTCTGGCACTTTGTCGTGATTACGGAGCGATTATTGATTGGAGAGCAGCTGCTGAAGAACCTGCCTTTTTCCTCCTGAGCAGATGACCTCAGGCTAAAACTCCGCCCACTAATGGCTAAGCCATCCACATCTTTGTGCTGCCCGTGGCCATTGTATCCGGCATGGCTAAGAGATCCTGTTCTATGAAAGGAGAAAAGAGCAGGGCTTGAGGTCAAGCTCCTGGTTCCTGGGAGATGGCGTATGGGGCCAGGGCTACGTGTGGCCAGCTCATCCAGTAATGTGCTATGGAGTATTCCACGTACTGGAGCCCCACCTCCAGACAGTGACCACTCATAAACTTCGTAGTTCTGGCTGTGAGAGGTGGTGCTAGAGGTTTGAGTGGGACTGGGATATTGAGGGGGTGGGGTATGAGTGACAGGAGAGACAGGAGGAGATTCTCTGGGTGTAATCTTGTTTGGACTAGCTTTACATTCTCGTGGGTGGGACGCTTCGTCCCCTGGCCAGTGGCCAAGCGAGCCATGCCTGTGACGCGTGCGAGAGTGTGACCTACTGACTCGACCTCTGACTTCCATCTCACTAATCTCTGCATCACTGCAGTCAATGTACGGGATTGAGGAGCAGCTGCCTTTAGCGGCACAGGACGCGACACCTGCAGTGCTGAGCTCGCCACTCTGCTGCCTGACACACGCTTCAGATAACACGCCATCACTCTGCTGAGATGAAGGAGGGGGGCTTCCACAGATCCTCAATGCAGCAGAATCCTCAGAGCTTACCAACGCCAGCTCCTTCCAGCTTTGCCCATCAACCTGAGAGAGAGAGAGAGAGAGAGATTTTTTTTTTTTTTTTAAACTTGTATTATAGTGCACATTCATACATACCTGTGATCCCATATTTTGTAATTTTGTCATTTCCACTGTTAAGTGACTCAAACTGTAAACAAGTTCAAACTGTAAACAAGTACCCTAGCTGAATTTAATTCCCTTGTTTGGGTATCAAAGCCACAAAATGCAGACATTAGGATATGAAAATAGTAATCACTCACATCAGACAACTTTTATTTTGGAAAAACAGTTGGATTGCATCCCAAATCACACACTACTATACTAAATGGGTCATATCAGCATGCCAGAAATAGCTACTTCATATAGTGGCATACTATTTACAACTGCAGTATGCAGTTTGGGACATACCCTAGCTAGTGACCTCTTTTCTGCTGGATCTTAAGGCAGTCATTTTCAATAGTAGTCTTCCATAACATTCCCATTGAATACAATGGGGAAGCCAGAAGGATCCTTTATTCGGCTGCTTTATGTCCCTTCACGTAAAACCAAATGGAAGAAGGTAAATCAGACCTCCATTGGTGCTTCTCCTGTTAGCATTTAGAGTTGAAATGTCACTACCCCAAAACCTCCTAAGAATTCCTCATACAGTAATGAATAGTGTTATGTGATGGAAAACAGACGCAGGTATTCATTCAACCAGATAGAGACAGCTGTAGATTCAGATTAGTACCCGGAGTGAGACACACCACACTGTCCAATGGAAAAGTGGTATAAGGAGTAAGCGGTAGCGAAAGACTTACTTGATTTGGCACTTGTGAATGTGCGGGAGAAGGCAGCGGAGACAGATTGCTGTTGTACTGAACTTTACTGTGTTTCCTGCAAAACAGACACACAAATGCATGTATTAGACCAGGGGTTCACACACACACACACACACACACACACACACACAACGTGGAACCAATTTGACTTCTTTAACACTTACAGTTGAGGACAAAAGTTTACATACTTCTAGGCTAAATATACTCTAACTCAATTTTTCCCACATTTCATGTTACCATACATTTATTGTATTATACCAATTAGAGTACCTACACTATTTCAATCCAAATAATAATTAATAGATTAATTGAACTCAGCTTTAATTTGTCAGATTTTCAGTTGGACTAAAGTTTAGATGCACTTTGTTAGTATTTGGTGGCATTGCCTTTTAACTGCTCATAATACTCTGCTGGAAATATTGCTCACTCCTTCCATCAGAACTGGGGTAACTCTCAAACATGCTTTTTCAGTTCAGTCCACAAATTTCCTATGGGATTCAGGTCAGGGCTTTGTGAGGTCAGGGCTGCTTCTTTGCACAACGGCCTTTCAGACCATGTAGGACAGGCAATGTAGGACTCGTCCTGGTAATGCCTCCAACTCTTTCTCCAGTTCCTTTGTTGTTGCTGTCTTGAGGTCCAGTTTAGCCTTTTGAACCACAGTTTGCTCATCCCTGGGAGTTCATTTGTGCCTCTTTACTGAACGATGTAGTGTGTGTGTTATCCCAAGATGTTCACATTTGCATACAGTTGTTTGTACAGTCAAGTCAAGTGGCTTTTATTGGTCATTTCAACCATATACAGCTGGTATAGTATACAGTACAGTGAAACTAAAAGCTCCTCCAGGACCATGGTGCTACCTAAAATAACAAACTAATCACATAGAACTAATTATGACCTATACATTCTACATAAAGTGCGTGTGCAAAGACCACAAGACAGTATAGTAACTACTAAAAACAGGACAATGAGCAGATTAAGTGACAGTGTAGCGGCGACCAGTACACAGTTCTAGTGTGGAAGTGTCAGATATAACAGGTAATGCACAAGAATAACAATATAATAAAAATGCTGTGAATGTAAACATGACATAGTATCCAGCAGATTAACGTAGAGGTCCTTTTTGTCCAGGTGGGTGAGGGCCACATGTAGGGTGGTGGCGAAGGCATCATCTGTTAAGCGGTTGGGACGATAGGCGAATTGCAGGGGGTCCAGTGAGGGGGCAGCAGGGTCTTGATATGCCTCACGACAAGCCTCTCTAAGCACTTCATGATGATCGGGTGAGTGCAACAAGACGGTAATCATTGAGGCAGGACACTGAAGACTTCTTCAGCGCGGGGACAATGGTGGTGGCCTTGAAGCATGTTGGAACATCAGGGAGATGTTGAATAGGTCAGTAAGAACATCTGCCAGCTGGTCTGCACATCCTCTGAACACTCTGCCAGGAATGTTGTCTGGTCCAGCTGCTTTCCGTGGGTTGAATCTGCATAGAGTTTTCCTCACATAAGCCGTGGATAGACACAGCACCTGGTCATTGGCAGGAGGGGTGGTTTTCCTCGCCGTTACATCATTCTGCGCCTCAAACCGAGCGTAGAAGTTGTGCAGCGCATCTGGAAGGGAGGCATCACTGTCACAGGCGGGTGATGATGTCCTGTAGTTGCTGATGGCCTGAATGCCCTGCCACATGCGCTGCGTGTTGCTGCTGTCCGTGAAGTGACTGGATTCTCTGGGCATGATTCTTGCTGTTCTTACGGCCGCCTTGTTACCTGCCCTGAAGGCGGAGTCTCAGGTACTCAGCAGCGCACGCACCTCCGCAGTCATCCACGGCTTGGAGACAGTGATGTCATCAATGCACTTGTTGATGCAGCTGGTCACTGATCCTGTGTATTCCTGGTGGAGTCGCTGTCGGTTGCAGCCTCTCTGAACATGTGCCAGTCAGTGTGCTCAAAACAGTCTTGAAGAGCAGAGATGGCTCCTGCTGGCCAGGCTTTCACCTGCTTCAAAACCGGTTTGGAGCATTTGAAGAGCAGTCTGTATGCTGGGATTAGCATAACAGAGACGTGGTCCAAGTAGCCGAGGTGGGGGCAGGGCTCCGCTGGGTATGTTTGTGTAAACAAGATCCAGCGCGTTTGCCCCTCACGTTACAAAATTCACATGTTGATAGAATTTAGTGAGCTATGACTTGAGATTCGCATGGTTAAAATCGAGCTAAGAAACAAGAAAAAGCACCGTTTTGGATCCGGAGAGGCCGCTGCGTGCTACTGCCACGCCGCCATCTTTGATTCTTGTGGTACCTTAAGTTGTTTGGAAATTGCTCCTAAGGAGCACCCAGACTTGTGAAGGCCCACAGTTTATTTCCTGAGGTCTTAGCTTGGATTTATCAAGGGCAAAAAGGCATTGAGTCTAAAGGTAGACTCTAAAGGTAACTCATTATGCCATTGGCCAATCAGAAACTTGCTTTCACTGACTTGCCAAAATAAATGTTTGGTAACATGAAAAAACTGAGATTGAATAACTTTAGCCTAAGTGTACAGTATGTAAATGTTTGACCTCAGCTGTAACAGAGTTTCAAACAAGAACTGATTGCAGGTTGTGATCTGTGTAGTGTTTGAGTTGATGATGCACTTCTGATCAGTCTCACCTGTTGAATGGATGTTTCTTTAACTCAGCCTCTTTTACATAATCTATCACCTGCTTCTGAGTCCGGCCGCTGAGGGACAGAACCGATTACAAAGTTAAAGACAAGGAGACAAGTAACTAATATACAGTATGTAGCCACAATGAAAATGACTAAAAACAACTACTGTACACTGTACATGTAAACTACAATGAAGCTTACAAGAAAATAAATGTACAAAAAAAACAACAACAACAACAACATTCTTAATACACAATCAATATGTGGATTTCAGAGACCCACAGCTGCTCTAAATGTGATGTTGATTTCTCTCTAATAGATCCCTACTGGTGTGAGGAGGTGCACAGACATAATACCATAATCATGGTCGTTGTGATTATGGACTTCGGCACCCCGTGGCTGTCGGTCAATGAAAATGTGTGTGACCGTTGTTACATGCCACTCAATGCCTAGCGCACAAACTGGTCTTAAAGCAGCCAAAATGCTTCCTCTCTCCAACTCCATTGCTGCATGTCTAACAGTTTAAGGCAAATACACCAGTTGGCTTTGAAGTTTTACTGAACTGTGATACAAAACGTATTTGAAAAATCTCCATCTACAAATTTGTACTTATTTATATCAGTATACGTCCCAGCAGTACAACATAGACAAAAGCACACTTATGCAGACCCAGACAGACTAATCTTTATGTTAGTGACAACACACCTGAACCTGAAAGATGATCCTCTGCTGAAAAGGACAGCTTTAGGTTTGGGCTTGGGTTCTTCAAAGAGCCTGAAGAAGGCATGGTACTCCACACAGATCTTCCAGAAGATTTTACAACAGTCCCGACTTGCCATAGCAAATTCCAGAGTGTCCTGACACGCACTCTGCTGCAGACACAACAGATTCCTATATGCTCAGACAATATACTTAAAAAACGTGTTTAATGCCCCACTTTTACTCAGAAAATGTAAAATGTAATAAAACTATAAAGATGTTAGAAGTGATTCTGCTCATAACATGTAACATGGATGTTACATGTAGCATGGATGTTTAGGTAGAAATGCTTACGTTGAGGTCTGGTCTGAGTTTTATAAGGAACCGCTTCCTCTTGAAGCTGAGCTTGCGTACTTTAGACCAGTTAAAGGCATTGATCTTGGTGTGACCCTGCATAAACACACAACACATTATCCGTAAATTACTTGGGGCACTTGGATTCTGTACACAGTACTGAAAGTTTTTGGCATTGGGGAGCTTTTTTCCACTGTGTTACTGGTACAGTTTTAAAGGGTTTGAGGATCATTAAGGTGTGTTTCGGCAAAATTCAGATGAGCCTTAAATGTTCCTCTGGGTTAGCAGTGGTTTTCATGTCACCACTCGTACATGGATGCCTTTTTTTTTCCTGATAGTGGAGTCATAAACAGTGGCCTTTATTGATGCAAGAGAGTCCTGTAGGTCCTTTGATGTTGTCCTTGGCTCTTTTCTGACTTCCTAGATGAGTCATTGTTGTGCTCTTGGATGAATTTTGGAAGGTCAGCCACTTCTGGGAAGGTTCACTACTGTGCCAAGTTTTTCCATTTGGAGATAATGGCTCTCATTGTGGTTCTTTGGAGTCCCAGAGCCTTTGAAATAGCTTTGTAACCCTTCCCAGACCTGTGTATTTCAATCACCTTCTTCCTCATCAGTTCTGGATTTTTAAACATTTTTTTTTTTCAATTTTGGCACAATGTGTTACTGGGTGAGACTTTTTAACCAGCTTCATGCTGTTGAAAAAGTTCTATTTAAGTGTTGATTTGACTGAACAGGGTTTGCAGTAAGCAGGCCTGGTTGTGTCTGGTCCAACTGAACCTCATTATGAATGCAGTTTCATAGATTTGGGGAATTAGTAACTTTGAAGGGAAATACATTTTCACATCGTCCCAGCTAGTACAACTTTTTTGCTTCAATAAATAACTTATTTAAAAACTGCATTTTGTGTTTACTCAGATTGCCTTTGTTTTTCTTAGATTTTGTTTTAATTCCTGAAACAATTTAGTATGAGATATGCACAAAAACAGGATGGGGCAAATACTTTTCACAACACTGTATAAACAGGTTAAACCAAGCAGCTGGTCAGTGAAAGGAATAATGTTTAACAAACTACTTCTTAAGAATGAAAGAATTGAAATGAGGATGCAGTTGCTTTCACTGTTGTCACTGCAACCATTACAGTAATTTCTCACATGAGTGGAAATGAACTAGAATATAATAACTAGAACATTCCTGCTGTTGAATGCAGTGAATGTCATTGAAGTGACAAGAATATAACACAGGGTCTGAGTATAGGGCTATTTGTGTGCACAGCCTACCTGAAAGACCAGCACTCCTGTGTGCGCTACAGAGAGGCTGAGTTTGGTCCCCTCTCTGTCCTTAGCTGGATGCAGTCTGATGCCGTACATCTCCAGCCTACGTGCCACCTCCAATAACTGGTAGTCTGACTCTGCTGGGGTGTGACCACTATGACAAACACACAGACACAAATACCTCACTGAAGCCTCATTTTCATTAAAGCAGTTATTGAAGATGAATGAATGAACAAACGAAATGAATTATTGTGGAATAAAGGTCATGGTGTAGGAGAGCATTCCATTGCACTGCCATCATACCTGTGTGTGTTTAAATGGCTCAACACTGTAGTGATGCACTTACACATGTTTATGGTGGAACTCCATGATCTTATCCATGAGGGCCATCTGATCAGGAATGTAGTTATTATTGAGCAGGTGTTGCCTGCACTGAGTCTCCTCGAAATCTCCAATCTCAGCTGGGGGGAGGGGAGGGAGAGAGAGAGAGAGAGAGAGAGAGAGAGAGAGAAAGCAGAGAAGGAGGAGGGAGAGGTAGTACAGACAGCGTGGGAAAAGAGGAGAGATGGGGGAGGGGTTGTTAAACAGTAAAGAATAAAAGGCAGGTATAATGCTTTTACAGAGCTCAGAATGGAGCCGTGTTGTAATGACGGTTGCGTGATCACAAAGATATGTTCTGTACCTTTTGTCAGTGACTATATGGCAGATAAAATTGCGTGAATACAGAACTAAAGTAGCGTACTGCTTTATTGTATATCACCATCGTTATTACTCAATGCAAGTATTATTATACATACATTACGCAAGAAAGGACTTGAAATAGATTTTATAGCACTTATAATCTGCCTCTGTTGATATGACAACTTGGCTTTTTCGATATCCTGAAATTTTTCGAAGTCCTGAAATGTATCCATGGCAACAAACCATACCTTCCTGCAGATCTCTTTTCCCACAAGAACAAAAAAAAAAAAAAGAAAAAAAAAAAGGTTCAAGATATGTGTACAGACATGTCAATAATTTGATGTGAGACAGATAGATGCTCACATTGGATGATGTGGGAGACGAGCAGGGCAGCACTGCTGTCGGTGCAGGTGAGCCGACCACTGGCCAAATCTTGCCTGATCTGGAGTGCAAAAAGATACCTGGAAAAACACAGAATCATGGCCATGTAAACAATATGACTTCACACTGCTCAACACTAACGAGGAGTGAAAAAAAATTAAGGACAGCAAAGAAATGATTAAATGCTGTCAATTAGATATTTCACCTGGTCAGCTCTTCCATCAGCTGGGCGTGGTCAGGAGGAAAAAACTTCACCACGAACCGCAGGACTGTGTGCTTTGGGCCTTAACACAAAAACACACATGAGAATTAGACACTGACCATCAGGCAGAGAAGTATTCAAAACTCCTAATGCATGAGACAATGCAAGTACACCGTGGCAGACTCTTACGTTTCATCTGCTTCATGATGGGTTTTAGAAGGTCGAGCCAAACCTGGGAAACACAGACCAAGTGTGAGGAATGAATCCAATGACAATATATGTATAGCACTTAACATATATACACATACACACACATACAGTGCCCTCCACTTATATTGGCACCCTTGGTAAATATGAGCAAAGAAGGCAGTGAAAAATTGTCTTTGTATAACCTTTTGATCTTTTGTTAAAAAAATCCACAAAAATACTCTGCTCTCATGGATATCAAACAATTGCAAACAATACAGGTTTA
>JANDJT010000199.1:9633466-9661114 GCA_024331685.1 Stegophilus panzeri | reverse complement strand
AACAATAAAGACAATTTTTCACAGCCTTCTTTGCTCATATTTACCAAGGGTGCCAATATTAGTGGAGGGCAGTGTATACTGTACACACATACATACATTTGTGTACACACACACACAGGGATTTAAAAGGTATGATACTCATGGCAATAAATCTAGTCGGTCTAAAAATATCCATACTATCGTATTTCCTAGGGTTGCCTCATGCAGGAGTCTCACCGTCATCTTGTGCTGGTCTTGGAACTCCAGACCGAAGTAATCTCCTTCAACCAGATTGAGGTGAGCACAGACCATATCAAACAAAACCTTGCCTGATGCTCGTTGCTGCAAAGAACACACACAAAAGTACATGAATATTCATCTTCACTGGTACATGAATAGATGACAACCATGAAAAAGTTTTGATTCCAAACACATTTTAGCGTTCAAATGAAATGCGTCACACATATAGATTGAATATATGGTCAAAAATAATAGATAGACAGATAAAGACATGCTTTTTCATTTTGAAAAGCATGTAGAATTCAATCAAAAGTAATAGGTTGATATTTTTAGCAGTGGCACATTCCATTGGCACAATCCATTAAGAAACGCTTTATTGCGCTCCAGTGAAACTTGGCCCATGCCATTCTGCTCACATTTATCATAGCATATCACAGTAATGTGAGGGAGGCCTCAGACCTGTACTGCCCAACACGCACGTCGCCACACCACAACACAGCTCAACACAACAGTGAATAAATGAGCAAAGCCCAACACAGTGTAGAACCAATCAAGACAGTGCCACTAAGCTGTGAACCAACACAGCCCAAAACTGCCAAACACACACTTCCAAAATCTTACCATAGCCCACCACAACTCAACACATCTTAATATACAATAGCCACCTCATCTCAGCATACCACAACACACCCAAGCACAGTTAAAATATTTCAAATGCAGTTTGACCAAAACAGCTCAACACTGAGCTCAGACACTGTTGGTGTCTGATGTTTGCTTCTTGGGCTTTGCACTTGAATTTGAGCTTACAAGTGAAATATGTGACAAACATTTTTTGACAAAATGGGAAAATAGGGGAAAAAACAAAAACCCTCCTTTAACCTCTGCTGAGTTCCCAATCCAAAATATTCCACATGAGGAAAGGGTGATTTAGTACATCTCAACTGGCCAGGGAACTTCAAGCCAAATCTCTGATGCATTTCAATGCCTCAGAACATTCCATTTAACTCCCATAGAGGACTCCATGGTTCCCTCTGTATCACCATCACCCTGATCACTTTCCTCTTCCTGCTTGGGAAAAGGCTGAATGAGCCTGGCTGTGGGAGGGCATTTAGGCCTACGGCACAGTCTCCCTCACACACAGATTTTGCTGATGACGGATGAAGTGAATGACACACTATTCAAATCACAGTCTGGGTATCGGTCTTACAGGCACAAAACATGCACATACATGCACGTGCACACAGCCTGGAGAGGTGGGATCACATGAATGAGTTCATTAGAACACCATGCACACACCAGTCCTGATGTATTACTGAAGAGGGAAAATCCCAAGAGAACAGACAGTCGGTGGCCTACTGCCAAAATCACCAGCCGCCTTTGTGCCAAAACCAGAACTAAACCAGCATGATGTCCTTCCTTCTCTCCCTTGCTCTCAACCCCTCTCTGTTATTCTCCCACAAAACACTCTCTCTTTCTGCTTACCCTCTCTCCCGCCTCTCCTCTCCATCTCTCTCACCTTCTGTTTTCCTCCCTCCACTTCCCCTTTTTTTCACCAGCACAAGGCACTGACACATGAATCCAGGCTAACATGCAGCCCACTCAATTACTGAAAGGTCACAAGCCAGCAGAAAACACCACTCCCATACACACAAGTGCAAACATGCACCCACACACACACACACACACACACACACACACACACACACAGCATATTCACAGAAATAAATCTTACTTTTATGAGTGGTTTAAATAGCGAACAAGTGAATTAACTGTGTCAGGTGCATTAAATAACATTATAGAATACTGTCATTCACTGTTTTACATGCAATAGAGGCGGCTGGTTTCTTTATTTCAACAGTTGGCTAAAGGGGCAAATCTCGTCAGTGTTTTCATTGCAATTCGAACTACTGCCAGCAGAGGGCTCTAAAACCTATAAACTGCTCCTTTAATGAGAATAAATGGGGCAGAATTTGGGCCACATCTTCATTAAACTACCTTGTAACAGATGGCAAATGTGATGTATTTTAATTAAGGGTATCAATTTATTTCATATTATACCATAATAGATTATTTTTAAAAACAGATAGAGGTTTTAGGGAAAAAAAAACAAAAAAACAACAACAACCCCCCCCCCCCCCCACACAGACACACAAAAAAGAGCATTCACTAGTATGCGAACTCTAGTAGGATAGATAAATATCTCCGGTGGTTGTGTTGGCAGTCTCCAGATGATTATCTCATTCCTCATACAGTCATCTGCACAGCCAGCATCTCTTTCCGCTATAGACTGTAAGCTCTTGGAAACCGGACTGATAACAGAACAGTAAGGCCATTGTGTTAAAGCTGGCAGCCTAAATTTTTCTGCTACTGTTCAGTGAGTAATGCAGTGCAAAAGAGAGGGCGAGGTTCACAGGCCAAAGCGGCCAGAGTATTTACGTAGTGTCTGATGAGCCATGCAGCGTTGGGTGGCAGAATATTCCAGACAGAAGGAGAGCTGCTGCCCGAGGCACGAGACAAAAACGGACACAGCGACTAGTCATACCAACACAGGGAAAGAGAAAGACTACCTTCTGGACAAGACTGTTTGTCTGAGTAGGTCACAGTGTAGTGAGTGTGAGGAGGGAAGAAGAAGGAGGATGGGAGCAGGCCAGTCTGTCACTATTGCTGTGAGGACAAGCTATGTTCTGTGTGTCTGCTATTCACATACATTCCAAATGAAAAGTAAAGCATCTGTAAGCTAAAATATTTTGCCTTGTTTTGACACAGTTCTATGTTTCCTATAACAATAATAATACCACCTTGTGGAAAGATGACATATCTTAGAACATTATCAGTTTTTAAATTGCTAACCTGTAAATGATGAGCAATAGAAACTGAAATGTAGATTACAATCTTTTCCACTATCCAAGCATTATACATTTTATAATTAAAAGACATTTATCTGTTCATATAGAAGAACATAAGTAGAGGTGTGGTTTAGCAGGAGTCTGCCGTGGGAAGGAGGTGTCTTGGGGATGAGGAAGAGGGGTAATGACTAATGTGGCACACCTGAGCCCTGTTTTCCCAATGTATATTAACATGGTCTCTTTTTACTGTCTCCGTGTGTGCATGTGTCTGTCTCTCTCTCTCTCTCTCTCTCTCTCTCTCTCAGCAGTGATCTGGCATACAGCAGGGGAATATAAGTATTGAACGAGTCAACATTTTTTTCAGTAAATATTTTTCTAATGAGGCTATTCACATGAAATTTTCAACAGACATCGGTATTAACTCAAGAAATCTGGAAATATAAAGAATTCACAACATTAAAGTCCATAAACAAAGTTGTGTAATACAGTAATGACACAGGAAAAAAAGAGTATTGAACACACTAAGAACAAGCAGTTCTCCAAGGCAAGGTAAAGCAAGGAACCAGCTGAAATCCATAAGTAATTATACTGCCTAGCTGTGCAAATTAATATCAGCTGGGTTACTAAATTGATGGTCTATAAAACGGCTTTTCGTTGCCAAGGTGTCACACAAGAAACAGCTCATGATGGATAAAAGCAAAGAGCTCTCCCGAGACCTTCACAAAATTATTGTTGCAAAACATATTGATGGAATCAGATACAGACGCATTTCAAATCTTCTGAATCCTCCAGTAAGCACCACTGGGGCCATTGTCCACAAGTGGAAGCAACATCACTGTCATCAACCGGCCATGCACAGGAGCTCCTCACAAGATTTCTAACCAGGGAGACCAGGGTATAGGAAACTCTCAATTGGTTTCAGAGAAAAACAATCAAGGCGTTAGAATGGCCCAGTCAACCACCTGACTTGAACTCAATTGAACAAGATTTAAAGACAATATGCTTAGAAGCATGGGACAAAATCACACTTGAATACTGCGGCCGATTAATTTCTTCATACAGGAAGCATCTTGAAGCTGTCATTACAAACAAAGACTTCTCCACTAAGTATTAAATAAATTTCACTTAGTGTGTTCAATACTTTTTCCTGTGTCATTCCACTTTATTACACATAACTTTATTGATGAACTTTAATGTTGTGAATTCTTTATATTTGTGGATTTCTTGAGTTAATACTGATGTCTGGTGAAAATTTTATGTGAATAGCCTGAGTGGAAATATATTTACTGAAAAAAATGTTGATGCGTTCAATACTTATTTCCCCCACTGTATATTTGTGTGTGTGTGAGCCAGCAATCTCATGTGCTTTTCCTTCACTACCATGCCTAGGGACACAAGCAAGAATAAAACAAGCTTGTGTAATCTCAACCTGGGCCTGTTTCTGAGCGGTGTGTTGCCGATAGTTACAATAACAAAAAAAAGAAAGAAAGAGAGAGAAAAGGAAACCATTCAGCCACCATTGTTTTTTTGTGTTCATAAGCCAGACAGATACACACAACCTGTCTGCAGTAAAAAACAAAACTAAACTAAACTAAAAGCCTATAGAAAGCAACACATCCAACCCACACCATTTTCCATACTGCTTATCTTAAACAGGGTCACGGGCTCACGCAGGGCACAATCACACATTCACACACTACGGTACTACAATTTAGAGATGCCAATCAGCCTACAAAATATGTCTTTGGACTGGGAAGGAAACCAGAGTACCCAGAGGATGCAAACTCCACGCACACAGGGCAGAGGTGGGAATTGTACCCACAACCCTGGAGAAGAAGAGATGCTGGTGAAGGGATGACTCTGGTAGCCAGAACTAACTTGTCTCACGGACATTCCAGAACAGTAAATGGAACTACAAATTTATTCACACATACATACATACATACATACATATATATATATATATATATAAACTAATCAATCATTGGAAGATTGCTGTGATATAAGAGGACTAAAACAAGAGGATGTGCTGTGTAGGAAAATAATCAACGTCTGAGTGGAGCAACGGAAAAGTTTTTGCCATGTCGTAGGGGGGTGCGAGTTCAAGTCGTGAATATGCAATAGCCATCCGTGGTCAGGGAAGCAAAGGGAGCAAAATCGGCATGCTCTCTGAGTAAGCGGGATGGAATACACTCTTTCCCTTGTCAATCACAGCGACACCAGACAATCATGAATGTTTGTGAACTCATGTACCCAGAAGTGGGCAGATAGCACTTTTACACTGCTCTATGACACAGTATATGCAGCATTACGAAAATTTGTGGTTGGCTACCTTCACGTGTCTTGGAGGAAGCACGTGTTGGCCTTCAGCCTCCCCAGCTGGTAGATGATGTGTGATAGGGAGAGCTGGTTGGTGGGAATTGGCAGATAAGCAAATTGGGAAAAAAAAAAAAAAGAAAGAAAGAAAGAAAAAAAAAATTATTACTGTATACCAGAATACCACCTGGGTACATAGGAGATATCCATCAACAGTACCCAAACTACATCCAAAATAATCAAACTTCTAGTTAATACTTTCCAAATATGCCCTATAAAAAAAGCTAGTAAAGACCATTAAGATGCAGGGGATGAAAACTTCATGCACAGTCCAGTGACTATTGCTCAGTCTTTATTTCCACTGAGCATCTGTCAGTCGGAAACTTAAATGAAATAGCACTGTAGCAGAAAATTCAATATGGAATGAATTCCCCCCCCCGCCAAATGACCAATCAAAAACGCCAGTGCAGATGTGTAAGTTGGACACCATCGCTATCGGAGACACTACATCAATCTAAAAAAAACCTGTCCCCACGGCAAGTGATGGAGAGAGAGGGGGGAAAAAGAGAAGAGAAAGAACAAAAAAAAATAAATAAATAGCTTTCAGTTTTAAGTTAAACAGAGTTATAGACCAAACTGGAACAGGAATTTGCAAGCACTCATTTTTCTGCCACAGAGCAACAGTCCCTGAGCCAAAAATCCATACTAAATCTAGCTTTTCTTCTCTTTCCTTCTCTTCTTTTTTTTAACTGTGCTATACACTGAATATTTAAAATCCCTTGTTGAGGATTACAAAAAACACAGCTTCTGCATAAATATAACCAAAGCTCCCTTAGACATCATTATAGCTCCTTTAAATTAATCTACAAAGTCTGCATTTCCAAACAAAACAATATATTTTATCAAGAGTGGCTTGTTTCCGAGTCACTGGACAGGACTGCTGAAAGTGCCGAGTCTCAACTTACATTTACTTACTTACTATTCTTCTTGTTTTTATCTGACAGAAGAGGAAGGAAAGATATCACCAGAAATTCCTGCCTTCTTTTATTTCTCTTGCCTTCATATTGCTCAGTCACTGGTACGTTCTGTCTAGAAGTGGAGTTTTTCCTCTTAAAACAAACCTGCTTTTCATCTTCATATTTTTTAGCATGCCCATGTCAACTCACCCTCGCTATTTCCTCTTGGAAATAAATTCTTGACACCAGCTTTAGGTTTGTTCCATCACTAACAGTTCAAACAAAGTTTGCTCAGTGATCCCTTGGCAGTGCAAATGTCTTGAATCAACATAACTGTAGACTTCAGGAGTGCTGAGTTTTTTCTAAACTTAACTTTTGATTTCAAGTATTCATAGGTTTATATAGTCCAACTACGTGACTATACAGTACACGTCAGCAGCTGTCATATCGTTCTCTCAATCTAATATGATCACTGATATGACGACGTACGCATCTGTAAATAAATTAACTGTATAAATCAATGGGAAAATGATGTCAGCTTTACGCATGTTTATGCTTTCTGTCAAGGAGAAGTGTGCTTCATCTTCATCATGCAATATCAGACTCTTCCACTCTCACTCCCATTTCTTTACACTCTCACACTCGCTCTCTGCTGATTGGCTTCCAGCGCTTGCCAGTCAACATGTAAGCAGACTTCTTTCGCACCTAAAGCTGGTGCATGATGAACTTTAACGTATCCGAGTTAGCGCATGATTTCTCACCAATTCCAACCCGAAAACCCGTGACACAGTGAATTACTATGACAGGACAGTGAGGGGGACTCACAGCAGCTCATGAGCACTACACTTTATAGTATTTTCTCTACTGACATAATTGTTTTATTCTTCCCCCATTTTTAAGAAATATTCTATGCACTGAAGATTTAAATATGAAGAAAAAAAAAATAAGCAAGGCATGTCTCCTAAAGTGATATTACTTGCAAGTAGTTCGTTTCCATCAGGAATTTAATGGACACCATTAACTCTGTGGCTAAATCTTAAATATAGTTCTATTGAGCATACACAGGGCATTTCAGGTTCTACAACACCATTGTGTCATACCCCATGTAGTGGCATAGATAAATAATAGGAAACTGTTTGTTAACTATTACTGCATGAAGATGAGGTGAAAATGGTGGATTTATGTCTACTGCAGTCATGCAAGGAATTTAAAACGGAGCCAAATGTCAGGGGCATAAAGCATTCCTGTGGGTTTACAAACTGAAATGAATATGAAACATCAACCTTTTAAAAAAAACAAACAAACAAACAAAAACAATTGTGATTATTATAATAATTATATTGATTCCTTATTGCTTTTTTTTTGCTTAGGAATCAACCATTTTCATCCTCTGAGATTATGCATATTATTATATAGTGTAGCAATACTAAAATGTTCACTCTGTCTGTAACAGCATAAAATGATACCCTTATTAATCTTTGATTGCATTACAATACTTAATCCTTTAAAATTTTTATATCTTCATGAAATTTTAAAGTAATTTGATATCTTTGGTGTAATGTAGGTGATACACATATGAATGATGAAGCAAAGCTAATACGGAACTGAAAACAGTACTGGAACAGAAATAGCGTGGATTTCCAAATGATGTGATTTCAACAAGGTAAAACCTGTGGTAGTACAGTACAGATTAGTGCATGCTCATTATCAGTTGTATATATTAGTATGAAAACTCGCAGTAAGGAATCAGCTATTGGTGTGCGATATCGGCATACATATCGTAGGACGATAGAAAAATGTCTCTTGATAGATATTTTCCTATAACATCTATAGCACAAAAGCCACTTTCCAACAGCTGATTTACATCACTAAGCATCAGCCCAAATAAAAATAAGGAACTTGTACCTAAAAGGGGGGTATTTCTGTCGTATGGACAGGGTTTGGGCATAACAAATCAGACACTGACTAGAGAATGATAATTTGTAAGGTATGCCAGAGACCAGTCAGGAATACATGCAGTTATTTTGTATAGATAATTTTATCAACAATTTTAGAGAAAATGTAATATGTAGTGTGATGTTTAATTTCAGCATATGAAATTATCCATGTTGTGAAAAGATTGTGTCCATATCGCCCAGCGCTAGATACAGCAGTACTATGGCTTAAGTCTACTGACAGTATTTATAGGCAGCTCCCTCTCTCTCTCTCTCTCTCTCTCTCTCTCTCTCTCTCTCTCATACACATGCGAGAGGAACAAATAACCATATGCACACACTGTGTTGACAAGTTAGTATGTGCTAACATGTCACATACAGCTGCTGTCTGAGTGGGTTTGCATGATCAGACCTATTCTAATTTGATCATATGGTTCATTGTACACTTAAGGCACACTGATCTATGATGTGGTCATCTGTGTTTTTCTTAACAGCTTCAGACTAAACCATTACAATATATTTTCCCTTGGCTGTTAAAGGGATAGTTCACCCCAAAATTACAATTCTGTCATCACTCACTCACCCTTATGTCATTCCAAACTCTTAAGACTTTCGTTCATCTTTGGAACACAAATGAAGACATTTTAATGAAACCTGGGAGATTTCTGTCCCTCCATTTACAGTCCAGAAACCAAAACTTTCCATGGTGAGGGTGAGTAATTGATGACAGAATTTTCATTTGTGAGTGAACTATACCTTTAAATGTTGGCTTTCCTAAGCAAGCATATTTTTGCTATCTAGACGGATAAAACCTTCACTGATGAAATAGTGATACAAGCCTTTGACTTGTGACTAATGATCAATAGAGTGGTATCTGTGTGTAATAAATCTTTCAAGTTCATTGCGATTACCAGGAGCAGGGTGATACGAGGCTCTTCATTCAAACACCGTGCCATTTGAGTGATGGAACAAGCCAATTATCCCTGCAGGATCAATAAGGCATCTCTGTCTAAATTACCCAAAAACAAAAAGTTGCTGCTTTTTACATTATGCCTCCTTTGACCATCTCAGTCACTCACTAGATTAGTGATGGGGGAAAGTGGTGGCTCAGTGCACTACTGACTCAAAAGGTCGGGAGGTCAAATCCCAGCACCACCAAGCTGCCACTGTTGGGATCTTTGGGCAAGGCACTTCACCTGTAACTGTTTAGTTGTATCTTGTCTCAGTTGTAAGTCACTTTGGATAAAAGTGTCAGCCAAATGAGGTCAATGTAAAGAGCACATACCCGACAGTGGTATAAAAGAATGTACTTCTGATTATGATCTCTTCCTTCCATGTGTTTTATGTTTAAAACATAACATAAAAGACTGATGAGCCTAGCTGAAGGTGGCTAGGTGTCGAACATGATAATGTACTGTTTAATTTCTGAACTGGCCTCATAATTGTGAGTATTGTCAATACTGAGCAAAATAACCATTACCATTTTAGCCATTACCGTGTATCCCTGTGCCATGGGAGCAGATTGATCTATGGTAATAAATCAATCCCAATGAATCAAAAACAATGTTCAGACAATCAGATGGCACAACAGAGTAGCAGGGCATAGAATGTGGATTCAGATAATCCCAAAGTTGCCAAATTAGGCATCACCCACACCAAAGACTGGGTTAAGACTAACGATATATGGGCTCCTGGGTGGTGCAACAGAACAGTGTTCAGCCTATTTTTGGCCATGCTCTCTGGGTGGGTGGGATGACAGTGCTGTGAAATAGTATTTGCCCCCAACCTGATTTCTTCGGTATCTCGTACTAAATTGTTTCGGAAATTAAAACAAAGTCTAAGATAAAACAAAGGCAACCTGACTAAACACAAAATACAGTTTTTAAACGATAATGTTATTTAATGAAACAAAATTATCCAATACCAACTGAGACTGTATGGAAAATGAAAATGTATTTGCCCTGTAGTTCCCCAAATCTATAAACTGCATTCATAATGTGGTTCAGCTGGATCAGACACAACCAGGCCTGATTACTGCAAACCCTGTTCAATCAAATCAACACTTAAATAGAACTTTTTCAACAGCATGAAGTTGGTTAAAAAGGTCTTACTCAGTAACACACTATGCCAAAATTGAAAGAAATTCCAGAAATGATTGAAGGAAGAAGGTGATAGAAATACCTCTGTCTGAGAAGGGTTACAAAGCTAGTTCCAAGGCTCTGGGACTCCAAAGAACCACAGTGAGAGCCATTATCTCCAAATGGAAAAACCTGGCACAGTAGTGAACCTTCCAAGAAATGTCCAACCTTCCAAAATTCCTCCAAGAGCACAGCAACTACTCATCCAGGAAGTCACAAAAGAGCCAAGGACAAGATCAAAGGAATTACAGGCCTGTCTTGCATCAATAAAGGTCACTGTTCATGACTCCACTATCAGAAAGACACGGGGCAAAAATGGCATCCATGGAAGAGTGGCGAGGTGAAAACCACTGCTAACCCAGAAGAACATTAAGGCTCGTCTGAATTTTGCCAAAACACACTACCAGAAAACCCTAAAGGAGAATGTCTGGTCTTCAGTCTGTAAATTGAATCTCAAGTGCATCTGGATTATGCAGCAAGACAGTGATCCAAAGCATAGGAGTTAGTCCTAGTACTAGAAGTAAGTGAAAGACTGATCTCCAGTTATCAGAAGAATTTGGTTGCAGTTATTGTTATGAAATGTGGCACAACCAGATTTTAAGTTCAAGGGGGTAATTAGCTTTTTCCATTGGTGATGGTGTTGGATCACTTTTTTGCTTCAGTAAAAAAATAAATAATTAAAAAACAGCATCATGTGTTTACTCAGGTTGCTTTTGTTTTATGTAGCATTTTGTTTGAAGAGCTAACACTATTTAGTATGAGATAAACAGGATCTCAACAGGAGACAAAAACAGGATGGGGCAAATACTTTTTCACAGCACTGTATTCTCTCTCCCCTGTCAGTCACAGCAACACTAGCCAAACGTGGATGTCTGTGATCTCATGTATGTGGAAGAGGGCGGATAGCAGGTTCCTCTGGAGGAGTTATGTTTTAGCCTTCACTCTTGTCCTACGATTGGGGAGAGCTGGCTGTTCAGTGGGAACTGGCCAAGACCAAATTAGGGGGGGGAAAGAGGGAAAAGAAAAAAAAGACAAGCAATCTATCAAAATAAGCTATGTATATACTGGAAAAAATCAACATATTGCTTAAAATGATACACAATCACCATGAAATAATCCTGCTGCAAGAATGCGAAGATAAATCAATATTGCAGTAAGAAAAACACTGAACTACATGCCTGATAAATTTGATAAATTACACTCTTTTGAAATAGAGCTCTAGAGTAGCATCTCTGATTTCATCTGTAACAACATTAAAACTATTATGCTAACTACATAAAACACTTTCATAAATCAGTTATAAATAATTTCCTGTCTTGTCATGTAGAATAAATTGAGTGGAAAGTGATACCTGGGTCTGACTGCATCGGTGACCAGACTATGGTCATTAAACTTAATAACACAACAGAACATGATGCAATCCATCATCTGCTGTTCTACAGGGAGAAGCAGCAAGCAACAGAACAACTTCTTAAACACATTTAATACAATATATAGTGTGTGATTTATTTATTTATTTATTTATTTATTTATTTATTAATTAACAAGTCACATTAAAATTCATACAAGAGATCTGTGTCTGTGGCATGGCTTCCTAAAAAAACAGCCATGGCGCGCGCACACACACACACACACACACACACACACACACACAGACACTCTGGAAAGGAACCAATAAATCCACTGTGTGCAGATTAAACTAAACTCCTTATCCTTCACCACTCAAGGCCAGCAGCATCCACAAATACACACACACACACACACGGCTGGATGTCCAGAGCTCAAGGTGCTTTCTGATCGGAAAGGATTGAGGTCAGTAATGCTCAGTTCCTGATGTCTGAGGTAGTGGCAACTGGAGATGTTTCTACACACACACACACACACACACACACACACACACACGTGCGCACATAAACTGAAGACAAGAAGCACTGGAATACATGACATGAAAACCACAAGAACAATGACAAGAATACCCACATGTACACACAGGCAATCAGTTGCCATGGCAACTCAGAACCAGAGAATGTGTTATCCTGTTAGGATCATGGGAGATTCTGAAGGCTTTGGGATGCTTGTGGTTTGACCCTGCTTGATTTATGACAGCGAAGACATAAATAAATGAGGATGCAATGTAACTGCATTTATTTTTGCATTTTTTGCTCTCTTTCCTGCTCTCTCTCCTGCTCGCTCGCTTGCTCCCCCCCCCCCTTTTCCTCACAGAAAAATCAGAGATTTTGTTCCAGGAATTGTTACTCTCAATTCTTCAGAATGACATCAGAAAATCAAGCCTCTACTACGTGGAGGAGAATACTGATCCGATCTGTGTAATGTGAGTGACACAGTGACAGAATGACACCTCGGGATGTGCGAGCATGAACTTCACCCCTATTCAAGCTTGATCAGGTTCACCTAATCTGCAATTTAAGTGATTACAGATGACATCAACAGATTTTAACCCCACAAAGTTTGTAGTATTTACAAGTCTGAAAAGTAGTAATTCAGGAGCAAATGACCCTCTCTATTCATTTGAACACAAAGCCCTTTCAGCAGCAATTCTATCTGAACTGACGTCGTGGTAATATAATAACTAAAACTGAAAACAGGCACAGCCGTGTGCAGCGTCATTATCGTTTGAGTGTCTCGCCCAATCCTGACATGTATAATCAGGCACTGACATGTCAATCCGCGAAATCTGTGGGATTTTAGGAAAATTATAGATGTGTTATCCTATCCGAACCTCCTCGACCAAATCAAGTTGGAACAGTTATTTTGTGTTGACACTGTGCAAATGACACTTCCATTGCAAGATCATACCACCAACCATTATAAGATTTTATTTCCTGGATGTGAACCTGGTCCTTTCTTAAAATCAAAACAAAACAATAAAAACACAAGGTGGTGAGTGTTTAGGTTGGTGGTAAAGTGAGGTCAGGAGATGCCACAGCTTGGACTGTGCACTGGCAGTGAGCATTTCTGTGCTCTTTTCATACTGACAGTTCATATTGACACAAGGTCTCATTCAAATGAGTCCTCTGCTTCAGTTGGATAGAAAAGCAGAGGAACCAGTCAACGCCACAGGGCCAAATGCAAATGAACTCTCTTGGTTGTTTCTCTCTTCCAACTGATTACCGTCTCTCATGCCTTGACAAAGGAGGAAGGGAGGAACAGAGAGAGAGAGAGAGAGCGAGCGAGCGAGCTAGAGAGAGCAAGAAATTGTCCCGGACACATTTTTGGTTAGAGGAGGAGTTACATAAAGCTTCATTCAACTGAGCCAAGCCCTTTTCAATAGCCTAGTTAGTTCTCTATTATATTTCTTTTTGTAGACTCGCACTAAAGCTCATTATACACACTCTGTAGGACCATGTTTCCATGGTAACTTTTCCATCCAGAAGCAACGGGGTGGTGTCTCCAGTCTTCTACCACTCCACCAGCATACATTTCTAGCAAATAGCCCAGCTTATGCTAGCATAAGCTGTGTCCCAGATGATGTACTATACACTATTAGGGATGGATGATATCTTATCGTTTGAGATATACCGCTAGAATTTCTCCCCACAATAAGAATTAGTCTTCCCACGATAATAACGATAAAGCCTAGTTGATGACGTATTTCTGTGTGAGACTCGTTCGCAGCTCAAGTGCAGAGCAAAAACAAGTACAGCAGAAGGCAGACGTGAAGCTGAGGAGGAGTTTATTGCTAAACGTGGAGCTACTTCTACGATTTGGAACTGGTTTGGTTACAGAAAATCAGTTTTACTTTTAGATCAGTGTTTTGTTTCAGAGGCCATCACAGCCATCACTTAGAGCCAAAAACAGTAGTGAATGGTACTATATTTATATCGTCACTGATATCGTTATCGCAATAAACACCAGA
Source organism: Stegophilus panzeri (assembly GCA_024331685.1). Classification (NCBI taxonomy): domain Eukaryota; kingdom Metazoa; phylum Chordata; class Actinopteri; order Siluriformes; family Trichomycteridae; genus Stegophilus; species Stegophilus panzeri. Next base: position 9,646,828 of record JANDJT010000199.1, on the reverse strand, counting down.
AAATATTGTAATATAGTTTTAAATCCATATCGCCCATCCCTATACACTATGCACTTACACTATGCACTCTCCCTTCTAGTGTATGAATTTTAGAAGGGTAGTATCCTCTCAAACTGAACACTAATTTTTTTAAAAATTATTTTTATTTTTATTATTATTATTTTTTTAAACTAACTGGAAGTATAAGCCGTTTCCCAGGAGATGGAAAATGACTTCAAACGCACGTGATGCGATGCCTCTAGCTGTAGCAGAATACCCAGAGTCAACGAAAATTTAATTCTTCATTTTACTGTTAACGTTATTAAACGTCAACGTTACCTTTTATGCCCAACATTTTTCAGTCTGAGCAAATCTGTGCCAGTGTCAATGCCCAGTATCCCCTCCCCTCTTCTGCTACATAAGCAAAGCTGCAACTGTTAAGAGCATAACCAACGTGTCCACATTCCACACTTCGTTTCTCTGGTTGAGTAAGCGCATCATCCGGGTACTTTGAGTGCACTTGTTGGAACTTTCAGTGTGAACACACTGCTCGCACTATTTATACTACAAAAATGGCGTAGAATAACGCATAAGTATGTTATTTGGAACGTGCCTACAGTTCATCTAATGCGGTCAGAGCTGGTGCTGGTGAAGAATATGGTGTAACAGTCTGAAGGCAGCGGCTCTTATTTAGTAGATTTAATTGCCCGGGTCTCGGGAGAATCACGCAATAAAATTTTTTTCACTGCTTCTAATTTCGGTCAAGCTCCTTTGTAGTTCCTTTGTACACAATTCTACTGTGTACTACATGCTCTGTATTACAGGCATTTTAAAGCCATCAAATTCATGACCCAAGACTATCATGCTAATAAAGAGAATGGAATAGTGGCAGTGTTCTTGTATACACAGCACAGAATGACACGGCTATGGACACGCAGTTCAGTCGGGTTATCAGATCTAAAGATGCTAGTGATTTCAGGTATACACCATCACACAATGACAGGAAAACCCAGTAAGAGTTTAAGCTATGCTGATGCAAAAGTGCCTATTTTTCATCACAATCGCCATCATTAAACGTATAACAAGCTGTTAGTTGAATGCTGCGTCAAAGTCTACATCCCAAAACACATTAGACTAAAATGGCTGAATGCTAGCGGAAGATAAAAAGGAGAATCTTTTTTTTTTTAAATCACTAAAAACTACTTTAATCTAAATCACCAGTTCCTTAAATGATCTTTCCAACAAAATATTCATAGAATATCCTGAAAGAATAGCACAGACTGACTTAAATGTTCACAATTCTTCAGAAAGAAATATTATACAATACAGGGTATTATGGAATGTGTGATTAGTGAGACTCAATCGGTGGCCCAGAATTCAGACATTACTGGAGTTAAGTAGACGTGAACCGGTGGATAAGAATAGCATCCCAGTGGGAACTTCCTGTGTAGAGAGGACATCGGTCCTCTGAGCGGCACCCACACACACGCAAAACATCCCATCTGGTCTGTGCAAGACATCGACAATTAAACTATTCAGTCTCAAGTCCTGCTCATCCAGGATTGGCAGAGCTATGGCATACTGAATGGATATTGTGCACTATATTCACTGGAATATGAATCTCATTACATGGGAAATTCATTCATAAAACCAAAAACTGTCTGGAGAGAATAAATCTACTTCAGAGTAGAGAATGCTGAACGGTGGGAAATAGCTTCAGGTTGACTACAGGCTATTGCTTTTCCCTGATTTCAGACAAAAAAAAACAAAAACAGGATCCATCTGTGCAGATTATGCCATTTAACACACTAAGAAGCATGTATGTGTGTATGAACATGTGTGTTTGTTGAGGGTGGGCTTCAGGGATGTTGTTTTTTGAACTGTGCCAGTTTTCTGCCTCCAACAGGATAAAGGTTAATGTGAAGCGCTACTGGAACAATGGCTGCACGTGTGTGTGTGTGTGTGTGTGTGTGTGTGTGTGTGTGCGCACCAAAGTGACCCCTTTTCTCAGTTTTATTGCACCATTATTAATTAGAGTCTAGTTTTATTTGCTGGTTGAGTCGTATGCTGTATTTTGGCTGCTTGCAGCTTGATAATGCGCATTATGTGTGTAATAGAGTATTCCCAAGGAACCGTACTGGATTATTGTTCATCTGATAAAGCAGGATGTGAGTGTGTGTCTGTGTGGGAGTGGGCTTGGGCGGGTTTATTTGTAAGGCTTCTGTTCCACTCAAATGACAATCACGCTGACCATCACAGGACTTGCAATGCCTCCCTCTCCGCACCCTGCCGTGGCTGACCGCTTGGAGTAAATCAGTGACGAGGAGATTACAGTAAATCGTTAACTGTGTTGTCAGAGACGCTGCTTCCTGTATCGTGTTTGACAATGTAGTTCACCTCCAAATGTGAAAATATTTTGTTCTTTTTTTTTGGGGGGGGGGGGGGGGGGGGGGAGGCACTTCATATCTGTATATACAGCATTTCCTGATACTCTGATTATGGTATAATATGAGCTAAATGTTTTCTTCTCAAAAGACACAGCTATAGAAGCAGCATACCACAGTGACACAAAAAGGGTTTGCATGATCGCGGTCAGAAACAGCGCTCACAAAGTCAGAAAATTGTGGGTTCTGGTAATCCTGCCTATAAATCATAGTATAATCATTACTACTCCTACACTGGGCGGCTGTAGCTCAGGTAGAGCGGGTTGTCCACTAATCGTAGGGTTGGCGGTTCGATCCCTGGCCCAGATGATTCCACATGCTGAAGTGTCCTTGGGCAAGACACTGAACCCCAAGTTACTCATGATGGCAAGCTAGAGCCTTGCATGGCAGCTCTGCTACCACTGGTGTGCGTGTGTGTGAATGGGTGAATGAGAACCAGTGTAAAGTGCTTTGTATAACTGCTAAGGTTAAAAAAACGCCATATAAAAGTGCAGACCCTTTACCATTTACCTTCCAAGAGATGAGCTTTATATGACAAAGTGAAACAGTGGCATTAAAGCAATAGCTTAAAAACTTAAAATGAACAAAATCGAGCCTTTGACCTCTGCAAATTAAATGAATGAAATTAAATCAGAATTATCAAGTGCCAAAACCATGGCAATATGGGTTTGCTTAAAAGTAATATGGGGGAGTTAAAAGCAATTAAAATAGTGACAATAAATGTTTGTGGAGTATTCATTATATGTTGAGAGACTGTAATTACCATTAATTAATAACTCAAATTGGCCTTATTACTAGAATTGCGACTATCAGATACTCACCTTTATATCAAACTGCTGCTCAATTCTAAAGTCTGATTGGTCAGAAGTTGTTGATTCATTTTCTATAACAGCAGCTCTGACAATAGTTCTGAACACAAGGTCAATAGCAGGTTTATAATAATGCACTTGCTCTGATAGGTTTTTGCTTCCAAAGTAACACTAATTCACTGGGACTTCACAAACACCCCACATAAACCTGCACCTAATAGCAAATAGATTTTAAAAACATGCTGTTTAACATAAAATGTTTATTTTATATATACACATATACATACATACATATATACATACACACACACACACATTTTATTTATATATATATATATATATATAAAAAAAAAAATTAGTAAAGCTTCAGCGTCTCTTTCTCACACACAAGAAACAGCTGTCTGAATCCCCATTCCCTCTCTACCAGTCATTCTTTCTTTCCCTCCCTCTCCACTTTGGCAGCACTTTGTAACAGAGGTAAAGCTGCTTCTTTACTGCCACAGGAGAATGTTCAGGACATACAACGTTGCACTTTGCGGTTTCTCTGTAACATGACAGGCTGCACATTTTGTCTTATTAAATCCGGGAAAGAAAAGGAGAGAGAAACGGCTGATCATAGCTGTTATAGCGAGAACTCTTTTTTCACAGATGTTCCACAACATTAAATGGAACTAAAAACTCATTAAAATGTACGACATGTCGTTCTTTATAAATTTTTTTAAAAATCATAATCGATGGACAATTGTTGTGGCATAAGAGGAATGAAAGCTTCGATACATGTTGTTGATTATTTTCCTAAAACAGCATGTTATAACAAAAAAAAATTATTAAAACAAGTCAACTGTCCATGCATTTTCCGTCATGCCAGATTTACCAAATAAAATATTCATCAGAATCAAACATTCATTGCATGCCTAAATACTACTAATAAATAACCTGCTTAGGTGCAACACCACCAACCGAATTCCTAAACAGCTGACTCCACACACACTCCAGCCCCAGGGCACAAAGCACAACACCGAGCTGTTTTTTTTTTTTTGATGGGAAATACCCAGTCGCAATTATCTTTTCTGCAACATCTGTGCAGCTCCATGTGAAAGAAAACCACAGAGAATCAGACAGACAGACACACAGGTAGACAGGGGAGGATGTCAGTGCTCACATTCCACTACTAAACATGTTCACTACTGATTTAACATGGACAGAGGAGACTAATGCAGTGGAATTAATCTGTTCAATGGGTTGCAAGCAGAATCTCTTCCCTTCAATAACGGCACGTACCCCAAAACATCAATAAAATTGATTTGAAACCCACTGGAATTTATCAAAAACAGACCGCAAACCTGGATTAGAATTTTAACTGTTAATCACAATAATATCACAATGAGATTTATCAAATACACCCCTAAAAGAGAGAGGAAGAGCGTGAGAACTGGTCATGTGATCATGTTATTTCGTGAAGAGCCTGCGAGATCTGCACTTCCGATAGTCTGATTGCACCACATTGCAATGACCAACTTACATTATATATGTTATAATGGTTAAAGAGCTCTTCATTAGCTTTCAAACACCACCAGAGGCTGGGGGAAACTGTCATTTTAGCCGATATTGGAGCTCCATTTCTGCTACACAGGTCATTAATGTATGTTTCAACCAATCATTTTCTAAGGTCCCACTTCAAGCATAATGTTTATGCAAATCACACTTATTTATTTTTAAGATTTGCTAACCCTATACTCCATTTTGTTTACAATAAGAAACTTCTGTTCATAGCAAATTTCTTTATTTTATTTCTTTTTAAACAGACAAAAAAAATGCACATTGTTTTGAATTGTTCATGATTCAGAAATAGAAAAAGGAGTCTTTTCAGTCGTAATTCTTCATCATTCAAATTGCGCTCAAAATATTCTGAGAATTGAATCAAATAAAAATTTTGAAGCCAGTATCATGAATCAGTATCATTACACCCATAAGCATAGCTCTTAGAGCAAACTGTAGTGCAATATGAATGATGAGGAATGCACTAGTCCCATGCTGACAAGATAACCAAAACTATTACAATAAATAGGCAACTTCAGCAAAATACCCAGACCTGATAATAGATAACAGACCTGTATAGTGCATATTAGCAGATGTCTGTATATATTATAACTCAACCGGTTGTGACAATTCCCTCACACTCCATCTATCTTTTGTCTTCATTTTAAACTGATTCAATTTCCAAACTGGGATAAATAAGTGTTAAACTTGGCATAGGTCGACATTTGACTAATCTATAAGAGAAGATTGCTTATTTCCTATAATTATCTATCTCAAAGCCACTAGACCCTTTTCAAACTTCCGAGTTCTATACAACAGAAATCATTATAATTGGTAAAACATGATGGCAGCGGCACGATTTATGCATGAGGGTGTTGATCACTGTTTTCACGTATTCTATAAACATTTAATATGTTTGGTACTCATATGCGGTGAAAGAGATTACACTAACAATTCAGAATAGCAAGTGTCACAGGTTATGTGCAGACTTACAGACTAAACTGATTACAGGGTGGGTTTTTTTTTTTTTTTTAATTAATAAAACGGATCAGTTCAGTTCTACAATCACACATACCTGTGACTGAATCACAATAATTATTCTATATTAATGTGCCAGGTTTTAAACCAATAAAACCATTACACTTAAGCTACTGTTCTGTCTATAGTGCAATGTACTAATCTTTGCGCTTTATGTTGCTGATTCTTAACAGATACATTGTGTGGTGAAAGAATTGTTTATAGTGAATATTATTAATAGTAATTGAAATGATTTATTTATTGAACATTGGATTTTTTCGTATTGTTTTGTTGCGGTTTTATAAAAGCACTAAGCTACTTGAGGACATGTGTTACAGGGATCTGATCAGGGTTTGATTTTATTTGCTTCACGATGTGACTAAGAACAATTGCTGTAAGTCCTACCCTTGAGTGGCTTATTGCTTTAGTTTATATCTACATACAGTATGTGTAAATTGCCATCACTCCTAAATCAACAGTTTGTGCATTCTAAACTTTCATATGCAACATACATGTATATGATTTTTCCACATAACATAACTAATTGCACACAAAGCAGAATCCTTCATCACTCATGCACATAGTACAAGCCTACCACACAAACACACAGTCTACTGTAATGTTGCAGCATTGACTCCAAAGTGGTAATGAGATTAAAATGATGCAAGGCGGACATGCTCATTTATATACTCTACCATTTCTATCAGTTCCCTTTATGATGACTTCTTTTACATAGAATCTACAAGCATGAAAAGGGTTTATCAGGCAATTAAGATCTGACTATTAAGCTTTGTTTATACTTTCGCCCTGGCTCCGCACCGCGAGCCTCCACTGACTGCACGCACCTCCCCAAACGGACGAGACATTTATACTTGACATGCTCGCTGTTGTAATATTCTTTGAAACGAAAGGGGGCGACTCGGGGTAATCGTCCATTAAACCAACAGGAAGTAGCTGAGGGAAGTAGTAGAAGTCACAACCAAAGCAATGCTTACGCTGAATGCTGAGGAGGAATTATTGTGTTTGTTGTTGACGATGTTTGTTTTCAATACAGTTCACTAAAACCCACAATATGAAAAAGAGCAAAGAATCATATAAAACCCAGTAAACCTTGAGATTATCACTCGTCACATTACAACAAAATATATAAATATGAGAACATGTATAAAACTAAGCTGAACCTCAATTTTTTTCTAATTTTATTCATTTAATTTTTATTAAACATAGACCTTTACTTTCATTAAATAGACTTATTATTTATTGTAGGCTCATTTGTAAACATTAGCAATTACTGTAGACATAAGCAAAAAGTGGGTGCTTCCTGCAAATGTCAATCACATTTTCAAAATCAGATGATTATGTTCATCCATCAATGCAAATGTCTCTTTAGGTATAGAGATAGTTATTATAGAATAATCACGCTGTATGGCTGCCCATCAACATAAATGTCTCTATTTATAAAGACAACAGAATGAGGTTTTATCACTGTCTGATGGTGTAGTGTAGTGACTGGGTATATTTGTGAAGATACTGATGAATGAAAACATAGTACACCCCCCAAAAAAACCTTTCAGCTTTGGCTTTATTCTTTCAGCATATGTACAAAGCAAATCGAAATTACTATTTAAAAAAAAAAAAAGAAAAGGAAAGAAAAAAAAAAAAGGCGTGCCACCACACGAAACAAGGTCTCGTGCATTCAACGCGCCTGATCGCACACTCCACGATGACGTCGTTTTTGCTACGTGCTCCCTCGTCCTATTGCGGATGCGTCAAGTATAAACAAGGCTTTAGTCACGAACATGAAGTAACTAGAACCTTAATAACCTTAATAAGTATTCCAGGTATGTTAAAATAACAGCATTAAAGGGATAATTCACCCAAAAACGAAAATTCTGTCATCAATTACTTACCCTCATGTCGTTCCAAACCCAAAAGATTTACGCTCATCTTCGGAACACAAATGAAGATATATTTTAATGAAACCTGTCCTGTAACCAAAACTTCCAAGTGCCAAAAAGTTCATAAAGACGTTGTAAAAGTAATCCATGTGACTCCAGTGGTCTAATCCCAATAATATGACGAGATACGAATTCTCTGTGTGCGCAAAAATACCTAAAATTAAGTCTCTATTCACAAAATATCTTCACTTCCGCATAGATCTCAGATGCGTGTTCACGAGAGAACAACAATATGTCAAAATCTGCAGACAGCTTTGTTACAAAGATTGTTCTATGTGACTTCCGCTCTCGTGAGAACGTCCAGCGGGACCCCAAAGCACTGCAATGTTTACAGCAGAGGAAGAGTGACGCTTCAAAAAGGAAAAGGGAAAGCATTCGTATATCACTTCATAAAATTGGGATTAAACCATGTGTGGAGTCACACGGATTACTTTTATAGTGCCTTTAGGAACTTTCTGGAGCTTGAAAGTTTTGGTTACAGGACTGTAAATGGAGGGACAGAAATCTCCGAGGTTTCATTAAAAATGTCTTCATGTGTGTTCTGAAAGTCTTACGGGTTTGGAACGACACGAAGGTCGTCATGAACTGAGGATAGAATTTTCATTTTTGGGTGAACTATCCCTTTAAAAAATGTCATAAGTAGCCATATAGACTGAATGGAGCTCTGAAGCTAGCGCCAAGTCAGCAGAGAACAGAATTCAGAACAGAAATGTTCATTGTAAACGCTGACTACAAAGTATAATGTAGAACATTTGGCAATAAAAAATGTTTTAGGGTTCTCCCGTTTACTCGTTATAATACAACTTGGGCATGAAGTCAGGATATTTGCTAAAAAAAAAAAAAAAAAACAAAAAAAAAAAAAAAAAGGAGCTGTTCCTGCAGCACAATTACCTTCTTACTTCTTTGGCCAAGTTCCTCACTCTGAACTAAAGAGGAAGAGGAATCTCTCTCAGAGGAGAGAAATAGTATGGGAAGTTCTGTGTGAAAGTTACAGAAGCTATGCTTCTGTAACTAGTAGCTACAGAAGTGTATCTGTACGGTATTAATGGGAATGATGAAAAGCACAAGAGTGCAGACTGGACATCAGGCTGCGTGTTATGAACAGAGTTTTACTCAGTGCAACTCAGGCTCCAGCCAAAGAGGGGAAGGAAGGAAAAAAAAAAAAAGAAAAACACCACAAGGCTTTTTCTTTTCTCCTCAGCTCCTCTCTTTCTCTCTCACACACACAGACACACACACAGACACACACACAGACACACACACACAGACACACACACACAGACACACACGAAAAAGCGCTGCCTGAATTCCCATTACATTTCTACCTCTCTAATGCCCTGCTCATTCTCTCTTTCACTCGCTCTCCAACTCAACAGTGGTTTGAGAAAACTGCAATATTGCAGGTTCCAACTAAAATAAACATATGATTTCAGACTCCACCCGGTGTGATGATCCTGCTTCAGATTTAGCAGCGACGTGCAACACAAACTCAAATCAGGGAAGTAGAGCAAAACCCCAAAAGAGTACTCACTTCATTAAAGCTCTAAAATCAGGATCACGATCAGATATAGAGCAGAAAGACCTCACGCAAACCACACGCACACAAAAAAACCCCTCTGAACATGTGTGAAGAGCCTTTGTTCTTGCCCCATAAGAAAATACACGCACAGTAGCTGATTTGAACCTCATGGCAAATTTAGACTTTAGCCAGCTCCGGTAATTTCACACACGGCAAAACAAAACCACATCTTTCCACCAGACCATACAGACAGCTGCAACTATTTGACCGTAACTTCACTAACAAAACTGTCTCATAATCGCACAATTCGACAAGCACATGGACCCACGGAAAACAAATAATTAGGGTCAATCAGTCTGAAACAGTATCGGTTACCACTAGCTTAAGAAGCCATGATTGTAAATGCTTTGTTGCATGTGTTGACTCTGAGGCAGGATCATTATCCCTCCGGCTCATTCATGCAACAGGCAACTTTTTTTTAAAAATAGCAAAAAAAAAAATTAAATAAATAAAAAAATATCATGTTACCATGCCAACAGCAAACTGCAGTCAGTCCTTTCCATCATGCTCCGCTCATCCAGCCAGCAGACACACACACACTCCATTACCAACATCTGTTTTTATTCATCAGTTATCATAAATGAACACGGTCTTGTCAAATGCTTTTCAAACAGGATTACATTCATTTTTATTTTTTTAAGTTTTGCATCATACTGACCATAATGCATAACATTACAAATGAGTCAGTCCCATCCACCCATCCATTTCCATACGACTTATCCTACACAGGGTCACGGGGGAGCCTGGAGCCTATTCCAGGGGACTCGGGGGACACCATGGATGGGTGAAAACCCGTCGCAGGGCACAATCGCGCACACACACTACAGACAATTGGAAATGCCGAACAGCTACAGCGTATATCTTTGGACTAGGGGATGAAACCGGAGAACCCGGAGGAAACAGCGAAGCACGGGGAGAACATGCAAACTCCACGCACACAGGGCGGTGGCGGGAATCGAACCCCCAGCCCTGGAGGCGCGAGTCAAACCTGCTTAACCACTAAGTCACTGTGCCCCCAAATGAGTCGGTGTAAAAGAGCAATATAATCAATCACAACAGTTTAATAAAATGATGTCCATGTTGTGTAAAGAACCTGTTCATGTTAAATTAAAATTTCATAAGCAAGATTGCTCAAACTACTTAAAATGGTAAATCAATTCAGTTTTCAATAATGTATTCTTGAGAGCCTGTTCTCATTAGAAAATCCATAAAAACTCACAAAAGTTTGTGTAATATACTAATCCTACCAGTCATAAAAACGGTACAAATAAAAAGCCTTGCCCCTTCCCCGATCTTAACACTTTTAGACGAGTCACGTTAACGGCAATGAATTTCAACAAAGTAGTTCTTATATTCACCCCCCCATCATCAATAACTGATGGAACAAAAATATACTCAGACACTGGGACATAATCCAGTCCACTAAACCTCAGACCCTTCACTTTACAAATTATTCACCAGTAGATGAAACATGAAAGAGCCACTCACAGAGACGTCGAATATCTCCTCGGAGTCGTCCAGCATGCGCACCCTGATGGCTATCTGCCGGCCGCCGGGCACGACTGGTGGCTTTTGGCCTGATTCCAGCGTGCTGATGCCCAGTGACTCCGGGGCGCCCAACCTCTGCCCCGCTGAAGATGTTGGCTCCTGCTCCACCATCGTCTTCCTCGCTCCCTCCACTGGCCTAGAAGATGAACACAGCACGCACATAGCATGTTAGAGCGCGTGACCGTATGCCTTCTGCTCTGCGGTAAATTAGAACGCGTGAACGCAACATGAATGGAAGCTTGTCTTGTAACAATCGACCTGAGGTGAGATTGTAGAAAAGCTGTGCAATGAATTAGATACTAACTGAAACCTAAATTCTGTATGTGGAACTGGTTAGTATAAGGCAGGAAATGAGTTCAGCTGTGCACCCACTTTATCACAATAAGTATTTCTAGTTTAGAAACGAGCTGTGCACAATATATTGTTTGTCAGATGTTTGGTATATGACTAAAGGCCACAATATGCAGATGAGATATTTTACAATACAAAGAAACGTAAAGTAAATGCATGCGTGCAATCATAATGCTTAGATTAACAGATAATTAGTTTTGCCCTGACGTACACTCACCATGCATCAGTATAAAATGACCAGTTCACGTGGCTAACAAAAAGTATCTATTTGATTAGCTCAATCCTGCAGCGCTCCATAATGCACAATTCAAGCACATAATCAGTTTAGCTCACACCAAACATGTGAACATTAGGACCCAGTGGAGACCGAGGATAATGGAGAATAAAGTGTTGCCTTTCTGAATAATGTATCCCTAAAGAGACAGTCATTAAATAAGCCAGCGTCTTCTGTGTGCTCTCAAAAAACTACTAACAAACAGAGTTGCATATATAAGATGCACACAGGGTCACAGACACTAGTCTGGCCTTTCTCTCTATAGGTCTCGAATACTTTCATGTGGCACTTTTCTTGAGTTCTCCAAGAGAAAAGCCTGACCTTTGTTCCATTTGTGCTGAAATTCAATACCCTTCATAACATGACCTCAAGCCTGGGTTTCCAGAAAGGTAAGTCTTTGTGCGTGTGTATGTGCATGTGAACACACATGATGCAAGAAAAGAGTTTGGTACCAATGTTAACCCCTAGGCTTTCTCTCTGAGAGACTCTCTAAGCTGTTGGACTGAATGTAAGGGCTGTCCTCAACAAGCCTCTCCTCTTTCTCTCCGATTCGGACGTCTGTTCCACTCTGTTTATCACACATTCCTGACCAGCGATGTCACCACAAGGCTGCTGGGGGGGTGGGGGGACAGTGAGCGATAGGCAAAGAGAGAGAGAGAGAGAGAGAGAGAGAGAGAGAGAGAGAGAGAGAGAGCGAGAGAGAGAGAGAGACACTAATCTGGAGTCTGTGTATTTTAACTAACTGTACTTTGTACAATACAAATTTTCCTATATTGATTCATCATCACCGACATGCCATGGAATAACATGATAACATGATCATCTCAATATGTCAGTTGCCTCTAAATCTATGTCTCATTCATGAGAACAACGCATTTATCTAGTTGCAAATGCAAATCACCATTTATTCAACATCCGCCATGGGGTCCTGTCCATGTACGCTACCAGTGGACAATATCTAGCTGTCTCATTATTCGAAATCAGGACAGAGTGCATTTGAGATGAGTTTACATACGAGCCACTACTGACTGGCCTGAGAGTGCAAGGACGATAGCGTGTGTCGTAACGGACTGTACAATTCCAGCCCTGCGCTCTCCTAATCTGCAACGCACATCTAGAACTGGAAAAATGGGTTGCATTAAGATTTGGAAACCATAAAGCAATCACGTGAGTCAGAAATGTTAGTGCTGCCTCCGAGTGAATAATTTAATTAGTGGCCTACTGCATTACACATTCACAGCATTTCTTTGGTTAATCCCCATTAAGCCTCATGAATATTCAGCATTCCATTATGAATATTCAGTCTCTCCAGGCTGAATGGTAAATGAACAACCGAAACAGATTAGAACAAGAATTAATGATCACCTCCACCTGGCCAGTTTCACCCAAACAGGCAGACGCCCGAGTGCTCACAAATACCCACGCACAGTAAGCATTTATCCCTAAACATTAACAGAGGTAATAAAAGGTGACGTTCACATCCACTCTGAAAAACATACATCTTCCGCCCAAGATGATGACCCGGGACACTGAACAGACATTGAATGGAGTCAAACGGTTACAACAGCAAAATTAAATTTTACAGTAATTTACACTGTTTACACAATTTTGTAGATTTACACAATCTACACTGTTCTGTTTTAGTTTTGGACAAAAATATGGCCTGCAGTGTTTAGTAGTAATGCATGGACGCCACTTTTTCCACTTTCAATACAATACAGAGTTCTGAACATCAACCATTACTCAATACTAATCAAATATGGACATCCTCATGGCAACTGAAGCGACTCTGTTGCCAAATTATGCGATGCTGGCATGCAGTAAAACAACTTGTATACTTTGTTCACATGCGTGATCTGTTGTT